>QGSO01000216.1:2010819-2081782 GCA_011037825.1 Carya cathayensis | reverse complement strand
GAAAAAGGGTAGGAGCCTAGGTAATAAACTTCAATCCTACGTTTTGGGATCCTCAAATAATTCAACGGTGAATTAAAACACTGATTAAAAACGCGTAAATGTTTTATTTTAAATAAAACACTTTAAATAAAACACCACGATGAATTAAGGTAGAATATTATTTTATAAACTAAAATTTATAAAATAATATTTCCTCATCATTATATAAAATGATAAAGTACCGTTAATTAATCGAAGATGATAAAACCAATTAATTTAAATAAGAGTTTTCAACGTAAAATTAAACATCTTAATATCTTAAAACAACTAAAATATTTAATCTAAGTAATTATCCACAATTATAATATTTTCAGAGCTCATTAAATTATTATAATTGTGCTACTTTAAAAACAAGTTTATCTAATACTTTGAAATTCGATGGATAAGATCCGGGAAAACGCCATCGAGGTACAACGCTTAGGATAAAACTGTTCATGATTTTACAACTGTCGGTGAAGAACAAATTACGTGATTTACGGAAAAGATAATCTATACACGTGATTCCATATGAGGGTAAAGACGAGAGAGATGTGATTGCTGTCGGGAAAGAATCCAAAACTGATAATTTTAGCGGGCTGTTACATATAGCATTACTCATTCTATATTCTACATTTCTAACTGTCAAATGGCATTCTTTATAAAACTTTTCGTTTTGTCTAACTCCTAACTATTATTTATAATTTTGCTAGCTTCGACTAACCGTTTAACAATTTATTATAACTTAACCCTAACCTTTATTTTTATTGTAATAGTCTGATTAGATTAACTATGATCCTCTTGTCATGGTTATTAATTTCTTTTATTTTAGTATGGCCTCATGGTGAATTTTTATTGACAATTGAGGCACATTATATATCATGCTGACATTTATTTACATTTTATTCAACTAATTGACAAATTTTTGTTCCTTTTCATCACTCATAAAAATTGCACATGTTCAAATAGATGACATTGTTTTTTAGCATGTCCTTATAGCAAACCAATAGAATTATGAACACAATGTTGGTCGTTTTGAAATAAAAGACTCAACCAAAGATGTTCCGATCCTCATATTAGTACCATATCTAATTACCGAATAGTGCAATACATCCAATGGTAGATATAGTCCTTAGAAAAATGCACACTCCATGGCAGGAGACCATTACATCATATGAAAGGATGGCCCTAGATAATGAATGGTAGTGCAGGGCGCATTGCCCACTTCGAGAGAAAATTTGAGCATGCAAATTACAGGATACCATGAACAAATAATAATAATAAATACATAATTTCATTTAAAGATAAGCATGTCGATAGTATTTTAGCCATTGATGTGTACTTCATATGATAATGGCCTTTACATGTTCGTCTATTCATATTACGTACCCCTTATTATCTACACCTTGTTATCTATTTAATTATATTTTGTCTACTTGTTCACACCATTAGCACTGAATATTCCACTTACGAAGTTCTCAAACTCACATATTCCCCTTTATGTTTTTTTATAGATGACACTTTACTGAAGAACCACAACTGAGAATTTCTCAAGTGTGGCAATCACTATCATTGTAGATATCTATCCAAATGATTGATGGAAGTTTGCAAGTCTTATCCTTGACAGACGCTTGTTCAAGAATAATTACTAACCAATGGCATAACATATGGGAAAACCAATACTTGCGCATGGTGATCCCCTCTCCCAGTTGAGACCTCCCAATAGTTAAGATATACCAGCCCGGCCCAGGCAACGCCAACCAACACTTGCACACAGTGATCCCCACTCCTCCACTAGAAAATGAGTTTCCAGACTTTCCTATGAAGGACCTATCTAGTGAGGATGGGGATCTAAGTGGAGTTTATCCTTAGGATGGATAGGATTGGTAACATTGTTGTCCAAAAGAGGGAATTTTGTTGTATATTTTAACCCTCTTATGTTCAAAAGCATTTTGTAATCCTTTTTCTGTCAACTTTTCTATGTAAGAAAAATCAATTTTTCTATTTAATGCATCTTCTTTATCTATCATGTTTTTCTAGCTACAATATTTTACTTCATTAGCCGATAATCACACGTACAAAGTACTCACCACCAAGCAATTAAGCATTATGAGATGCAAGTGCTTGCCACAAGCAATGTGGGAAGGAATAGTGCTCACCATCTCGACGAGGAACATAAAGATGGATAGAGCCCGGGTGGTAGGCGAGCAATACTACAAGCAAAGTGCTCGCCACCAAGCGAGCAATATGGGATGCAAGTGCTAACCACTCAGGGAGCAACGTAGAGAGGAATAGTGCTCACCATCTTAGCTAGGAACATAAAGAGGGATAGAGCTCGAGCGATAGGCGAGCAATACTGCAAACAAAATGCTCACCACCAGGCATTACAAGATACAATGGCGAGCATTGTGGGAAGGAACAATGCTCAGTCAGGGTGAACACATCATCGAGGAACGTAAATAGGGATAGAGTATGAGCAGTAGGCAAGCAATAATATGAGCAAAGTACTGATCATTAAGCAAGCAATACAAATAACAAAGTGGTTGCCACCAGGCAAGCAATAAATAAAAATATTAAAAAATAAAATAAAATAAAAAATCTCAATCGTGATAACTCTCCCGTAGCCAGGCTAGTCACCCCAGTGACTGTTGTTTCTTTCTTCCTTCAAAAAATTGTTGTTTATTTGAGAAAATGTATTAAATTTTTTAGAGGTTTTGAAAATCCTTTTGATTGGAGAGTTTTTACGAGTACTTTGAATTTTTGGGAAGAAAATTCTCCGACATGTAAAAAATCTCAATTATTTAAGAGCTCTGCTATATGTAAGCAGATGGCGGACGAAAATGCGGACGAAAGATGATGTGGCAAGTAAAAAAAAAAGGATTGGAAAACAGGAAAAAAAGGAAAACGCGAGAAACATGCTCAAAAGCTTCATTCTCTGCCCGTCCGCTGTAGCGCACTTAAGAAACATGGCTGACAACCCCATTTCATCTCCCACTACGCCACTCATTTCTCTCGGTTCAAGTAGTTTCTCACACAATCAAACTCTCTTGCGTTCCTAGATATTAGAATGATCGTTTTCTTCAAATTAAAAAAGAAAAGAAAAAGCTTTAGAAGCTGATATTAGAGCTTATCCTTCTTTTCTTATGCTAATTTCGTTTCCCATTCTTCGCATTTTCCTTTCCTTTCCTTCTACTGTTTGACCTTTTACATGGATTTCTTTGTTTGTTTGGGGGGATAACGAGAACAAGCTTGAAGTTTGAGGATTAAAAGAGTGTTGGCATGTTGGGAATCACCTGCTGCTCTTCTGGTTGCAAGTGGGTCTGTCATCTATGTTAGGGTTAGGGTTCATGACAAAGAAGACTTCAAAAATGGATTTTGATGGAGGAGAGAACGAGAATCGACGGGTGAGGGGGAGAGAGAAGAAAGGAAAATGGAGACTTTTCAAACGAAAATGGAGTTAGAATGGAGAAGAAATGCGCTTCCATTTCAAAATTGGTCCCACCCAACACATTGACTTCTGTAGATTGAAACACACCGTTTCATTAAACAGATTATTTTATCAATTGGTCCCCAATGCAGTCCCCAAACTGCTTGCATTCAGACTTTTCCATTATTTAAGGGGGAATTTTGACACTCAAATGCAATTAAACATGCCATTGGCCATCTAGTGGACTCGTACGGTTTATACACTTAAGCTAAAGAAATCCTACCCAATTCAAGTTGTGACCATAATATTGCCATGCCATATTACTTTTTCCAAAGGCTTAGTTGATTAAAAAAAATGAATTACTTGCTAATTGCCCAATCACTTAATGGGAGGTAGATAATATATAGCTTCCAAACACACATTTTTATCAAAGTTTTTTTACATTGTTGGGTTTGTATAGCCTAATTTATTTTTGTGGCAGCCCGATTTGATAACTCAACCTGATAAGGATAAGCTACAGATTTTTTGTGACCCTATTAATGACTCGAGAATTGCAAGACAGAAAATTCACTAGACATTCGCTCGAGCAAAACATAGGCAGAGAATTCGCTAGACACTCACTCAATATGTCGCTCGAGTGAACATTAAATAGAGAGTTTGCTTGAGTGAATAACACTATAATTGAAGAATTAGAGTTTCTGCCGAAGAACCCTATATATATTTATTATAAATAGTATGGTTGTTTGGAACTGTGTATTTGGCCCCAAAGTGTATTTTGTCATTCTCTCAAGATAATAAAATCATCTGCAGCTTTGTGGGCATAATAGGGATGTTGCCGAACCATATAAATCTTTGTGTTGCATAATTATTTGTTTTTTTTATCTTTTTATTTTTCTGTCATTGTTTTTCACAATAGACATTTACCCCCTTTTGCTTTCACGTATAATTGTTGTCCTTAGTGTCAACCATAAAGACTACATGTTATTAAGTTTAGAAGTTGAGTATAAATATCCCGAACTTTAGCATTGTTGGGTGAAGGTTTAATATGCCGCATAAAATAGGGTTGATTTAATAATCAACCAATGTGCATAATTTGGGCCTATTGTCAAAAGGTTTACTTAGTTTAAAAAATTATCACCAGCATCCTTGCGTTTTTGTAAATTTATGAAATCGATCATTTGCATATAAATCTGCCGTTCAAAAATTTAACAGAAGTTACACACGTGTGCATGAAAGTCCCAAGTAAGATGTTTCAAAAGGTCGAGACTGGCCTATATAATTTTTTTGATCACGTCCATGAAGTCCATTTAAAACAAGAAATTAAGAAAATTAATAACATAGAAATAAATGAGAAAATCTACTCTAAAAGGAAGGGAAAGAAAAAGCAAAAGAGTCATGCGCCTATATATATGCATGTGTGTGTGTGTGTGGTGGAATTTGTTGCGTGAACGGTGATTGGTGAATCTGTCACCAAAATTGGACTCTCTCTCTGTCTCTCGAAGTTCTTTTGGCGGGGATTAAAGCAAGAAATTGATCGTGCAAGCTAGCTTTCATGTATATATGTATGTATGTAAGTATGTATGCATCATGAGGAATTGGGATACAGATCATGACTTATGCGTGTGGGACATGTAGTACTTGGACTTGAACTGATCATCTATATATACTTGGCAAGATACTTGGAAAGTGATTTTGACAGTGAGAATAACGTTTTAAGGAAATGCGTATCTGATCATCTTTTAGCATTGAAGAAGAAGAAGAAGAGACAAAGACGTTTTAGACTCTTGTAAGAGTGGTCAAGACTTTTAACTCTTCGAGTTTGTGCAAAATGCCACAAAAGAGAGAGGAGAGGGGGGGGGGGGGGGGGGGGTTGGGTTAAAAGAACAGGATCAGGAAAATAAAATAAAAAACCAAAGAATATGTGAAGGAAAAAAGGTTTTATTTATTGTAAGGATCAGCTTTCAGTGCCATCATCAATGGATGCAATTAATTGTGCTTGGACTGGATGTGCTTGGACTGTCATCCATTTACTTCCTAGCTCCCCCCCTTAATAAAATGCCTTTCCCCTCCACATTTGCACCTACTTTCCCTTACATGACATGACTATTTTTCTCACCAAGTGATCATGCTTCTCATCCCATCCACTCAACTTTTCTTTCTCTTTCTCGAGAAAAAAGGAAAAAGAAGGATGAAAAAGAAAAAGGAGAAATTAACACTGTAGATACATAAAGTCATGAGCTAAGTGTGCGTATAAAGATGCGCATCAAAATCTAGTTGGGAATATATTTCAATCCAAACAATGATGCCTACCTTCATTCGCTTTATTTGGCATTATGCATTTAAGGGTCAGTGACATTGGCATCTATCCTTTTCCATCAATTTCCAAGCTAAAAAGGCTTCTAAGCAAAATGAGGACTAGAGTATAGAAATATAAAGTCACAAGCAAAAAAAAAAAAAAGGTAGGTGAAGATCATGACCTTTGTCGATCCACACATAGATTTTGTGATGTCCTTGTGTTTGATTTTTTTCATTTTCTTTAATATATATATATATATTTATTTATTTATTGTGATGGATGCATGACTTTTCTCTTACCAACATATGTCTCGTCTCAGCTAGCCCGAGATCATGATGAAGTTGAAGGTGCAAATAATTTTTTTCTTTTTCCTTTGGTCATGCACTTTCATTTTCTTCTCTATCTATCATCATTAGCATTTTCATGATTGGATTTACTTTTTGGCTTTGAAGCCAATTAATCGGATCATTACCCTCGAACCTATACGACAATCATATATGCAGCTCAAGTACCTCTCTCTGCATGGACATATATAAATATATATATATATATATATATATATATATTTGAGGAAGTATTATTAATTAATATCATAATTTTATGAAAATTTAATTGCAAAACTTTACTTTTTCTTTTACTTGAGTATTGGAATCTAAGACTAATTAATCCCACTTTCATTAATTAATCACTCTCATTCCAGCTTATGATGATCATCTGGGCCGGTTTTAATAGTATTGTTACTATAAAAAAACTGTTTATTTAAGGTTAGTTATTTCTTGCAAAAATGATTATTTTCTACTAAAATATTCTGTTTCGTAGCAAATAGTTATTCTTGTTTGCAAACAATCTATAATAAATTCTCATTTTTCTTGTAGTGTGTTAGAGATTTGGCAATATTTTTCATCTTAAATTTGATTATTTTCGATTACATAAGGACCCCAAAAAAACCCTCTTATGTGTCAAAACATGCATGCATGCAAACATTATACGGTAGATTTTAAAGCAAAGTTTGAATTTTTTTCCCCCTTTTTTCCTCTTTCTCTCTTTAAAGCTACAGTCTGATATGTTCATATATAGTGGATTACAAGTACTTTTATATATATGGACTGGAATCATGTGTGGTCCATAGACACGTGCAAATGATGGCATGCAAATGATGGCATTGTCTTCCCTAATGATGGATTCCCACCGCTTCTTCCACTGTGTGGGATCCACTCCTATCATGCGAACCAACTTCGCATAATCTCATGCCCATTAACTTTGACCGACAAAACACCATTTTCATCCTCCAGTCCTCCTCCGTGTTAAAACTTACGAAAATGCTACATGACATTAATGTGTTGAGTTGGCAACATGGAAAATCCAAAGAGATAATTGCAACAAGCTGTGTCAGTGTGTGTTTCTGCAGAAAAAGAAGCCTGCAGTAGCGTATTGGCTGTCCCATGAAATAATTGTGTGGCACTTTTGATTTGGGATTTGTCAAGACTCTTGGCTCAATCAACTACTGTGATTGGTACATGCAGATGATGATCTCAGTTCTTTAATTGACAAAATAATTAACATGGCTTCTAGCTATAGCTGGCTAGATCAGTGCTGGAAATGATCTGTAAAATCTCTGACATCTAAACTGCAAATGTTTTTGTTGATCATTAGTCATGGAGACAGCTACTTTCATTTTGCAGTATATTTTTCCAAAGCATATATATCTGGGTGAAATCCATGTGTAATTACTTTAACTAATAGAGTTTAGTTTTGATCCAAGTATGATGATAACTATTTAATCACAATTTAATAAAAAATGATTAAAAAAAAATACCATGATCATTACAATACTGAGCACAATATCATACCAGAGTGCTAAAAAACTGCCTAAACATAGTTCACAGACAAGATGAAGGAGACAGAGTCAATCACAGCTCATTTAATACTTCTCCATCCCATAGAATTAATTGCCTCGTGGGTCCTTGACAATTAATTTTTCACCATGGAGTCATTGAGTGTGATTCTCTTCACTTGCTAGCATCCAACCAACTCATTTATGGGGTTAGCCATTCTTAATTATAAGGATATCCTTCTGCTAATATCGTACGAGACCAAAGTACTGCATACATATATATATATATACACACACATATAGATGCATATCTGAGAAATCATGATGATCAGTTAATGATCAGAGAACGCTGAACACCATTTTTAAGGGCAAGTTTCTTATGAGCGACCTTGAATAGAAGTAGAAAGTAGCAGAAGAATGTGATAAATGCATGCAAGAGTACTAGACATACATTACATTTCACGTTTTCCCTACCTGAGATCTGTGTCTCAAACGTGTATATATAAATATGCGTCAGTTTCACACTAGAAGTGTGTCGAAGAATAATGATCACTAGATAATATCAGTGACAGAAAAATAAAGGTAACTCAAGCCTATATATTATGGACAAATAACCAAGTTAGGTACAGAATCATGAGTCCCTATAGCTAGCTCGCTAAAGAGCTGGGAAAAGATGTCTGAAAGTGATCAAAACTTAATGTTTGGTCGTGATTTAAGGAGCTTGTTAGATATTGATTCCGACCAAAAACAAAAGAGGGAGGAGGTAGGAACTAATGTTATTGGTGAAACCAGATATCTGATATCTGGGTATTTGCTAGTTACTTGACGCCAAAAAGAAAAGAAAAATGGACTCAAGCTCATGATCCCAAATGTCAACATTGTCATCATTATCCCACCAATTGACGTCAAGCTAGAATGACATCTGTCCAATGTAATTTAAATTTAAAAGGAGCTAGGAGTGATCGCCCTTTCAGATCAGCTATCTTTTTCTTTTCTTTTTTAAAGTAGTAGCTGGCCGGAAAAGCTAGAGTTTCAGCATGCAACTTATAACTCGACAAACTCTGTCGGAGTATTATACAATTACCAAGACAAGAGGATTATTATCGATTTAGTATATAATTTCGTTTTTGGAGTACCGCGCCCCCCTAAAGTTTAATCTTCGTATCAGTAACGAGGTTTTTGAGGAATGCTATCTACGTAAGTTTTTATATGCAAGCTTTTTTTAAAAAAATATGGTTTTCATTAACAAAAAGTGAGTTTTTATTTTATTTTCTTTTTTTTTTATGTTGGGGTCCACTTTTTTATAAAAAAAAATTTGCATAAGATAGATTTCTGTATTTGAGACAGCTTGTATGTATTATTTTTAGGAGGTTCTTAGGAGAAAAAAATAAAAGTTTCTAAAACACCAAGTATTTGGTTAAAAAGTGTTAAGAACAATATATAAGAAGAAAATGAAAAATGAAAAATGAAATCAACACACAAAAATATAAAATTTACGTGATTCGATCGACAACATACTTACGTCTATAGAACTGTAGAAGACTCTATTCTCTTGAAAGTTGATTATACTGTACGTACAAAAATACAAGATGTATATGTGTGTGTATGTGTGACAAAACCCTAATTAGGGTTAGATAACCCTAATTATGGGTCGGGTCAGTTCAAGAGCTAAACCAGGTTTATAAAAAAAAACACTCAATTTTGCGCTCCATGACTCAAGCCTCGTTGAAAATCTACTAAAAACCCGCAACAAATTCTTATATAGTGGGTCATTAAATCGGCTTACCACACAATAAAACCAAGCTCCACACAAAAAACCTAACAAAAAGAAAAGAGAATAGCTACATATATGAAAAGATTACATAAAAATAAACACATAAAATGACTTGGCTTTATGTAATTTGTTAGATTTACTTTATAATAAAAATAATTTTACGTCTAACATATCACGTCAATCCAAGTCACTTTGTAGATTTAATTTTATGTAATTCCTTTGTAGCTAAATTATTTATCAAAAGAAAATATAAAAGTTCCTTCATCATGATCTAAACTGATTGATTCGAGGATATCATCATTGAAGACATTTTGTTAGATCAGTTATACTCAGCATCGATCTTCTCCATCTAAAAGATCGATGCAAAAGGCCGTTTATCCATCTTGAGCAAGGCTCATATATTATAAGATATTCTTGTTCATCAATGGACTTCTACTGATCATGAGCATAGTTCTCTGCAGGCAAACTTGTCAATACCTTCTAGCTAACTAATCCCCCTGCAACTTAGACCTAAATCATTCTATATAAGTCGAAACAAACTTCGATCTACCCGCGTTCTCTAATACCAGAGATGAGTATGGTTAAGTACTAGTAATTAAAATGAACCCACATGATTGCTTTAGTCGGGGAAGATTTTATTTTCTAGAATAATTTTGAGACTTTAAATTATAATATTGACTAATATTCTTTTTAGAATACGTATTATTCATATTTCCTCGAATTCACGTTACACAAGACTTTTTAGATTGTGTATTCCAGAAATGCAAAACGTACAACATCTGATCTATATAATAAGAAACCGCAATCATGAGCTGTTGAGCAGATGGACATCCAAATATTACGCAACGACATCATTGTCATAAGATACCTTCCAAATTACAACACGTACTAGAGACGTGTTCAATTCATGTGAGATCTATAGCTAGGCGATGAGGAAAAAGGGTCACATCATGAAGATGGCAACCGATCGAATTATTATGGCAGGTACTACCCTAATTATTTAATTACTGGCTGCGATGAAATGGCAATCAGATGCATGAAAGTTACTCTACAGTCTGCATGCTGCATGCATGCATTTTCGAAGTTCTTCGCATGTTGTTTTTACTGAGGAGACTGTTCTATGATATTTTAAGGAGTTAAAACTTTGTACGAAATTTCTTCCGCAATGATAGAGATAGCGGTCCAATTCCGGTGCCTTCTCTTCTAACTTCTTTTTGAAAACAGGAGGCTTCGTTAGTAAAGTGTTGGGGGAAACGGTGGAGTAGCATCAAAGCTACTTCCCGACAATAATTGTAACACCTAAGGAAAAATATCAAATAAAAGACAGACATCTGTGGATTCCTTGTTTTAAAGCAAGCATGTTTTTAACCCAAAATAATGACAGAAATGCACAATGTCAACATGCACAGTGGCCCAATAATATTTATATATATACTATCTTTATCTAAGTATATAAGTTCCCGATCACACGTACTACGTGATGCATGCAGTACTACTCAATCACAAGCGTACATTTCCGTGATTGTCGTGATCAGTCGACCCCAGTGATGCCAATATTTCTACATGACAAATGTCATCATATAAGTGGATGAGAGAATCATTATTAACGTACGTACCAGGTCCTAAAAATTATAAACTTTTAATTAACAATAAAGAAATATGAGAAGAAACATATAGGTGCTAGAGTCAAGATACTGCCATAAACAATATGGAAACAAAATCGGATTTGGTTGGAGACTTGGGTTTATACTAGTTTATAAGTAGCTTTACTGTTTGGGAATTTGGAGCCACAGTTTCCAAAAAAGAGGATTTTAGTTGGCATTTTGCTAATTAGAATATTCCCCTAGAATTTAGAAAATATATATTTATGATTTGGACATTTGTTGTTCACAGCTTGATTTCGTTCCTATTATTGTTGAATTTTCACTCAAAGCTAATGAGTATGATTTTTTGTTTTTTTGTTTCCTTTTTCAACATCTCATGGCCTCTCTAACACTTATATGGGGGAAAATAGACGACGGCATTCAGTTCTTCTGGCTTACCCATTATCCGTATCTTGAAAAAGCAAAGAGTTCCATTTTCAAGTTTTGGGATTGGGAGAATCTTTCTCATTCCCTCCCCCTTCTCACTTTATAGTGAAAAAGCTTGAAAGAGAACCCAGAGAGGCCACCGAAAAGCATGGACACCTTATCATGAAAGCAAGAAAAATAATCCACCCGATCTGACTGGCCAACACACACGCACATACATACACACAGTACCCACCACCCACACGCTTATACAATTAGGGGCAAAAAGTCCTTCTAAATGACTTTTTGATAAATACATGAAATAGACACTAAAACATATATTATGGACATCAAGATCTCTGTAAGTATTTTTAAGCAGCTACGGCGGCTATAAAAATAATTTTATAAAAGTAAATTCATAAATTAATCATAAAGTTTTATATGATATATTAAATCTATTTCACATATAATAAAAGTAATTTTATAATTTAATCTACTACATCACTACAAGAAAAATAGATTTTTGTGGTTAATTTATTGTAACGAAAATAGTATTTGCAATCAATTTTAAATACAAATATTATTTTTATTACAATAAATTGACTACAAAAATTCATTTTTCTTATAATAACATTAAATTACGTCAGTTTATAAATTTATTTTTATAAGACATAATTAAATCATTTCTTAGTAATAAATATTATTAAACATATTTTACCTGTCTATCTTGAATTGCAGTGTTTTTGTTTCACTATTCCCCATTTCAATCTCTCTCTCTCTCTTATCACTCACTTTTATCTCTTTATTTGTGCGTCTTTTTCTTCTTTGTTTAAACATGGGAAATCCCAAGTCAACCTCACCTCATCATTTGGTCTTGGTTCTTTACAAGCTAGGCACCACCTCATTTCCCACTTTCTTTGATGATCGCTTTTAAAATCTCTCACCGGCCTTCTCTATATAATTACTGCACTCTATCATCCAGTCCCTCCACCATGGGAAGCATGAAGGTGCATCAGTTCGCACGTGGATCATTCTGGGATCACCACGAACCCTCCCTCACGCTTGGCTGCAAGCGCTTACGCCCTCTTGCTCCCAAGCTGGCTAACACCGACAACACTCCTACTTCTACTCTCCCCGCAGCTTTCGATCTCAAGAGTTTCATCAAACCTGAAAGTGGCCCCAGAAAACTCGGATCCTCTGACGACAAACGAGATTCCCCCGCCCAGGTGCCCCACCCAACCATCCATTTTTATGCATATATTTTTTAGAAATAATTCGCACAGTACGTACGTTAAGTACTTGTACCAAGCTGTAGTTCTACGAATGATTTCACAAAACATCACATTCCTTGTCGAAAAGAGAGTGCAGTTTGATTATTGGTTCATGCATGCTTGTATTCTCGTAACTGCTACTTTTGACTGAAAAGGACAACCATGGACTTGGGTGCATGCCTTGTCCAAGTAGAATAGTCCAAATATGTAGTAAAATAATGGTAGAATCAATAGATAAGGTTAGAGCAATAATGATTGTTGAAACATTGGCTCAAAAAATGAACGCGCAGGTGGAAACGCACCCAGGAGGGACGCGGTGGAACCCAACACAAGAACAGATAGGGATATTGGAGATGCTGTATAAGGGTGGAATGCGCACTCCCAATGCGCAACAGATAGAGCAAATCACAGCACAGCTTGGGAAGTACGGGAAGATCGAAGGGAAGAATGTGTTTTATTGGTTCCAAAACCACAAAGCTCGCGAGAGGCAGAAGCAGAAGCGCAACAGTCTTGGTCTTGGGCATTGTCCCAGAACCCCAGCCCCCATTACCACTATGATCACTTTGGAGACCAGGGTATGAATATATAATCTTCAACTTCAGTTTCTTAAAAAACAAGCTGTGATCATCATCAGCAGAGGTTTTTTATAGACAAACTTGAATGTATATTGTAGGGATCAGAATTGGAAAGAGATCAGGAAGATAGTCCATACAAAAGGAAGTGCAGGAGCTGGGGATTTGAAATCTTAGAAGAGGAAAGCTGCATGATATATTGTAAAGAGGAGGGAGATAGAACTCTGGAGCTCTTCCCATTACACCCGGAAGGCAGATGAAGGGGTTTGAAATAAATTAATAATTTTTTATTTTCTGAGCATTTTAATTTGTTGATCATCCATGCGCGCACCTTAAGCTTAAGCTTAAACTAGCTGCTTAATTTGATGTACGTGCTTTTCTTTCTCTTTCTTCTTTCTTTTGTTTCGGGAAAGAAGAAAGACAAAGTTGTCTCTTAATTTGTACTCCACTACGTACTGCCTACCCATGGCTATTATTCCTGACTTGTAACCAAAGCCCTGCTGCTGCTGCTGCTAGTGATCACTTCTTTATTCGAGGGTCTCTTCCTGGTGGGTGTGACTGTGAGCCTTTCTCTTTTGACTACAGCAACATGAAGCTTTTAGGTTAAAAGCAGAAACCCTAAGGACACTGAAGTCCACGCACTAACGTCTCGATCTTTAAGCCCTATATACCCTTTCATGTTTTTTTGAAATTAAGTTTGAAAAGGGTTCATATCTGCGATCTATACCGATTCCCACTCTGCCTTAAAAATAAAATATGATATATTTTCTCCGCTTAATAAGACTTTTGATAAAGTGGCACATCAACTATCAGATTCTTGCATTTCTTTTCATATTTGCATGATTGACATGCAAATTGTATTATTGTAAGTAGTTAACAGCTTGTGTTGGTGGGGACACTTCGCAGAAGATTTGGGAGGGAATTACGTTTGACAATTTATTAACGAGATTTGAATAGTATACTTTTTTTAGGAAGGCTTCAGCAACATGATTTCGTAAAATTAAATTTATAAAAAATTGTAAAATTATTTTTATAATAAAGTGAATCTAACATATCGCAAAAATGCACGTCAATGTATAAATTACTTTTGTAAAATATCCTTATGACTAGCTTTAGCATTTCTTTTTTAATTTAATGGAAAGGATGTGATCTAGTACTGTTTTTTAGGTTCCCCATTTGGATTTGAAAAATGTTTCATTGCATTCATCATTATAATTTTTTTTAAATTTCTAACAAAATATAATAAACAATTCAACTTTTTCAAATCTCAAAATAATAATAATATTAAAAAAATAATATTCTAACATTATTTTATTCAACTTTAAAAAAAATAATATTCTAATATTATTTTATTTAACTTTTATTTTTCATCTAAAACCATCTCATCTCTGAGTCGAAACTAACCCTAAGTACTACTCATACTGAAGTAATTAGAACAATCACCTTAATTTGTTTCTTTGGCATGCATCACATAATTTGTCAAAACTAACAACTTTGGCATGCATCACATAATTTGTCAAAACATAATTTGTCAAAACTAACAACTTTGGCATGCATCACATAATTTGTCAAAACTAACAACTCGCACACTTTATTATTGAATTTTGACAATTTAACCTTATGCTAGCTAAGATCGATTGAAAGTTTAAATATGTGGGTACAATTTTAATTATTATCGGCCAGATTTTAATTGGTTGTGCAATTTACCACAATTTGATGATTTAAGATGACAATTATTGTAAGTTTAGGTAGTTTATATACGCTCCATATTGCAACGTGCAACGATAATTGAAATTCAAAATGCATTTAAGAACTGATCAAACCCCACAATCCATCAAAGATTTCCCAAGTTCTTGTTTGAACCTAAGAGTTTCACGTCACTACAATAGAAATGGCTTTTTGCAAGAAAAAATGTTGTTCCAAAAAGTCTAATTTTCATTGCAAAAGAGTATTTGTAATGATAAGATGTCGTTCCAATATGCCCTACTCTCGCAAATGCTGCGTTGGGGAAAGTCTATCCCAATGATTCTTTTTCTTTTTTATTGCAAATAGTCACTTTTAGCATATGTCTATTTGCTACCAAAAAAAAAAATTTATTTGCAGCGAATGTATCTCATTGCATGTAAATAATCTTGCATTAGAGAAAAAAATACAGTATCACACGTTAGGCTAATTCCAGAAAAATATATAAGAAAAGACTAAATTCAGAGGTGTTTGTGGCACCTCCAGCCCCCGCCTCAACAAGGACCGCGACGCTGGAACGTTGGCCACGTATATAAGTCATATTTCCCATGCTCATTGTGACAACACACATCTTAAAATAAATTGTGTGCAATTATAATTTGCAATGGAAATAAAATAGAAGGGTCATGATTAATTCTAATTAACAATAACATAAAGGTTAAATTACATCCCAACCACAACATCCATAATTCACTTGTGATCACAAACCCAAAAGGCAAAAGAAAATACAGTCTTCCGATCTTATTACAAAGACTCAAATAGAGCACCTAATCAAAATGAGAAAAAAGCCCCAATCCTCAAGGATTTAAACCCAATATCACAATGATAAAATTATATGTGAACTATGAAAGAACAGTTTGTTCTTTTTAGAAAGGAAGCCCCCTCAAGAAGAGTTGGCGGAATGCCTGAAATGAATGAAGATTACAATTAAAGATGTTTATCCTTTAAAAAAAAGATAACTATTAAAGATGTTTACACAAATAAGGTGCTTCACCAGGAAATTGATTAAGTACAATTACCTATAGAACAATGTTGGTTGACCTCATCAAAACTTGTCATTAGTAGCTTGAAACATGAATAGCTGACAAGTGCTCTGCAACTTCCATCTAGGATGCCACTGGTGTTTTGTTTGCGCTAAAAGTAATATACATGTCAATGACGTGAGTGTCATGCATGACAAACCTCTAACTAAAAAAATGAAGACCTTCTCGACCAACAGAATCCTTAATACAAAACATAGAAGTTTAGCCAATTATTAGTAGGTTTTGAGGGGCAATTATCATTCTTGCACCATATGAAGAGAATATGCAGTCCATTGAATCAGAAAGCCTTGTAGAGATATTTAAATCGAGAATGTCTTAGCAAGATGAAAGTGATCAAATTTTATTGACAATGATTATTAATCAAATTTATTCTCAGTAAAGTAAAGAGGACACCAGATGATAATCAGATTGAGCATTACATTACATTTTCACAAGGCTATAATCCAAGTCTTTCCACAAGTAATTTATTTTCTAGGATTTCAAATCAACATGTTGAAGAGGAAGTTTTGGCATTCCTTGAGCATTACATTATATGCTCAAGGCTCACCAAAATTAATAGGCACATAATAATAAGTTATTCAAAGGCAAATCTAAACCCTAGAATGGATGATTTATTGTGTCCAATCACTCCATAAACATAATCAATATATAAATAATATATATTTCAATAATATTCCAGCTACTATATTTAACAATATATTTGGTGATTGACCATTTCAGCTTAACAATTATACTAATCATTTTCACTATTTTTTCTCACCCTTTTAAGTATCCATATAATATCTTGCCATGGTCTAACTTTCAGTGAAACAAAGGAAAATTAAAAGTAGGTACACTTTCTAGTAAATTTAAATGGTTGACTAATACATACTCAGCATCTTTGGAAAAGGAAATCATGTAAAGTAAATATGTACTCTTTCTTAACTGAAATTGGTCATGTCGAAGAATTGACCATGCAAAGTTTTTCCAAGCCATCAACCAAATAATGAAAGAATTCCCACCCAAGATTTCTTGCAAATTGGGAAGGAAGCGATTTCAAGACAACAACCTTTATCTAGGGGTGAAAGAATTTCGGTGCTCCAAATTGAAAAAATCGACCGAACCGAACGGTTCTCGGGATGTGACTTTTTTGGAACGGGCTGTACCGAAATGTTTACATATAAATTTCAAATATTATATATATAATGTATTATTTTATATAGTAGTTGTATAAGTTAATTATGTCATTTTCATTTTATCTATCATCATTGACCATACAAAATGTAAAATTATATATACTATCAATTAACTAATATATCATACGATAAATCCTATGATAATATATGTTATTATATGAAGATACCTACTCTACTATTTATACCTAATTAAAGTAATTAGGTAAGTTTTTTTAAAGATACCTAAGTTGCAAGTAAACATGATGAATAATCTATAGACAATGAAATTATTTAATATTCATTAACTGTATATAAAATGTTAGAATTTTAGTATAAGCCATTATGAATATTAAAGTACTAAGTTAGTAACTATTAATATCATAAATATAATTATGATTTTTTTTAATGGGTTATTTACATAATCCACATTAAATAGTTCAATTAATTTTAATTTTAATTTTACTATTATAATTAATTTTTTTATTAATTTATCTACCAAAAAAAGAAAACAAAAAAAAATGTTCATAAACCAAATCAAATATATTAGACCGACCAAACCAATAGCTAATGGTTTGGTTCAGTCTATAAGGGTAATTGGTCCGATCCGGCAAAAAGGGTGGATCAAGATTTTTGGTCCATGACCCCCCTCTCGAAACCGAACCGATTACATTTTATTACTATTTAATATTTTATCATTACTTTTTACTACTTTTTATTATTTTTCACTATTTTCACTACTATTTAATATTTTATTATTATTTTTCATTAATATTCATAGATTATCTGAAATCATCTCACTATCTAAACGTAGCCTTAATCTTTTTGAATGATCTCCTAGAAAGACAAACAGAAAAGAGTGAAGAATTTCTTATATATACTTTAATTTCATGGACAAAAACATGTCCTACTAAAATGCAAATCCATAAATTGGAACAATCATGGCCAGTTTTTTAAAATTTTATATAAGTACTTATATAAGAAAGCATGCCAAATTTATAAAATGACTTGATAACATATGTAAGGTAAGTAGAGTATACTTCTAAGCTCAAGCAACAAAATGGAGAGATCATTGTCAACCTGATATGTAATATAAGATAGATGTTGTTCAATCATATAAGATAGATTGGCTTCCTTGTTCTCCTCTCCATGAGGGACAATCCACATTCTTTGGATCAAAAGTGTGCTCTATTCACCTTACACACATGTTATTTATTTCATTTTATAAATTCTGCATTCTCTCTTATATCGTTATTTTTATAGGTGACTATCAACAAAACGAATTTAATAGACAGTAAATTGAAAGGAATATATGCAACTAATTACAATACAAAATTTTCCAAATTATCAAATAAAATGAGAGAAATGAGAACTATCAAAGGGGCAAAAGAATATATGGGAGGTTGGATATGCTGGAGCAGATGGCGTCAAGCTCGTCATGCAAACTACAACACACTACCATAAGTAGGCATGGATGCTGTCTTGCCACTTTAAAGAAATCCACCAACATCTCCTACGCCTCGATTCATAAAACAAAATCAAATAACTTGGCTTTTTATCTATAATCTGAAATGGGTTATTGTTATATTCCATTATAAATGGAGAATAAAATAGAAAGAAGTCATTTTGAACTAAGGGAACCTAGTAATAGCTGCAAGGAAAATATTGAGGGGACCAACAAGTGCTGCGAGTTGCTGAACCAAGAAAAATAAAACAAAACCCCCCTAAATGTGTGACCATCCCCAAATTTGCACAAGAAAAAGTTCAAAATCATACCAGCATGCTCAAAGATATTAATTTCAACTACAAAAGGAACCAAATAGAGACAACGAGAAACTCATGGGAGAGGAGGAATGGCTCACCGACGATGAGTGAAGGCAGAAACCGAGATGGCGAGCAATGGCATGGTGCCATTGGGTTGGCTACCGAGAGACGAACAAAGAGAGAAACAAAGATATGAGAGAGAGAGAGAGAGAGAGAGAGAGAGAGAGAGATTAGAGTTTGACATCCCAAGGTCAAAACAACTTCGTTTTAGGGATGGGCTAGTTTTCTTTTCCTAAGGGGTAGTGGCCACTAGCATTCTAAATAGGGGTATAAATCAGTCCACTTCGAGTGATGGACCGAAATTGTCCATCATTTTCTTGGACCATACTGGACTAAACGTCCATTCAGTCTTGTCCAATTAGTTTGTTATTTTATTTCATCTTTTTTTTTCAAACAAATTAATAAAAAATTATTTAAATTAATACAATTAAAATTAAGTAAATTATTAATGTAAATTATATAACTAACTCATTAAAAAAATATTTTACTATAATTATATTTATAATGTTGATAGTTACTATTTACTAATTTAGACTTTACTATTTTGTATACATAATTATTAATAATGTCATACATTTTTTATATGGTTAATAAATATCAAATCATTTCATTGTACATAGATTATTCATGCGTACTTG
Source organism: Carya cathayensis (assembly GCA_011037825.1). NCBI lineage: Eukaryota > Viridiplantae > Streptophyta > Magnoliopsida > Fagales > Juglandaceae > Carya > Carya cathayensis. The sequence goes on along the minus strand of QGSO01000216.1, from coordinate 2,062,185 downwards.
CTACTTAGGTATTTAAAAAAACTACCTAATTATTTTAATTAAGTATAAATAGTAGAGTATAATGAATGTATGATGTATTAACTATTTATATATAATGACATAAATTGTCACATAATTTATGATTTATTATTAATTGATATCATATATTATTTTATATTTTATATGATTAATGATAATAAATTCAATAAAAATTACATCAATAACTTATATCATTACTATATAAAAATCATATATTAAATATTTAAAAGTATTTTTTGTGACGCCCCCAACTCCCACGTACGGCCACGTGGAAATCGAGACGTCGGGACGATGACAACACGGTCACACATCTCATCGCCAAGCGCCAAAAGTGTGTGTACATGCAAAATATGTACAAATAAAAACACGCAGCGGGTAATAAAGTCATATAACTAAGTACCAGAATTTTTGTTTAATTACAAACCAGTTTAAAACAAGCGTAAATATAATATTACATGTTCAACATCTCAAATCCAAATACATACTAATAAAAACGACTACACATAGAATATATAAAAAGCCATCCAAACTACTCCTCCGGCAGAGCCGCCTCCTCTGGCTCAGCCTCCTCCTCCTCCTCTACATCTGCATCAAAATCTACGGTACCAAAAATGGTGCCGCAGGTAAGTAATAATCCAAACGACGCAAGATAAAAACATATTATAACCAAAACAAAATGCATGAAGATATGCCCAATGCACATGTCCCAAAACCACATTTTTTTCCCACGCACGCCAAAAGTCCCATTTAGCCCCAAAACATTTCCTTTAAAAACATTCCTCGTCATTATCCCAGATAATGACCCAAATCCATAAATCACCATTTTTCCAGAAAATGGATCACAAGAACCGCATATCAAAACCTTGTCATTTTCCCAGAAAATTGCCCATATCCAAAACTAATCCAAAACAATTCCATTTAATGCATGCACCATGATCTCCCCCAGGGATCATCCGCATACTCTGACTACTATGTCACACCGCAGGTAACGACTGCATCTGTGACATCTAAACGAGCGATCCCAGTCTCGCGCCCAGCGCGTACCTGGCCCGGGCATCCTCTAGTCTCCACCAGCCGAGGGCCCACGGAGTCGACACGACCGCGTTACCGTATCGTGCGATCCGGTCGTCGCCCAACGACAACCCAAGCACTCAGTATTATCCGCTTCCGAGTGACCAGAGGAGTTCCACGTAAATAATGCCCCATCCCGACTTGGGGTCGTGATACGCACGCACCCGAAAATCCATTTACACGTAAAACTCAATTTTTAATAAAACACATGAATATGTATGCACAATGCAATGCAAATAAAATCACACAACTTAACTAACATATCCCAAATATCAACAACAACCAAACAAACAACTCCTTCCTCAATTCCAACCGACCCCCGACTCCTCGGATTTAGTCCGGAATAACCAACTAGATTCAAATAATTATTGTAAAGGCAATAATACATTTAAATCTAAAAAAAAGTTTGGAAAATACTTACAGCGCTTTATATTAATTTTCGATGGATCGGCGCGTAGCAAACGGTGAAGGAAAAGCAACGTAACAGTGAAAATTCATTGTGGCCGTGGGTTGTAAAATACCCACTTTTGAACGGGGACAAACCAAAGCTCGGGATTGATAGGGAATGGCCTAGGGGTGTTTATGAAGCTAAGGGAAGTGGAGTTTGGCCATGGGTGGTGGTGGAAATGGCGGTGAAAGGGCTTAAACGCCCAAATCGGAGATTAGCTTGTGGGAGCTGCTCTGGCGATGGATCTAGGCCGGAAATGGGTGGGTTAGGACGGCAAGGAGCCAGTGATGAAGTGGTGAAGAGGTGGTGGCTGGAGGTGGAACGACGGCGGCGAATCGGGGCTAAAACCGTGCGGCTTGATGGGCTTTTTAAACGGCGGCACGGTTGGGGATGAAAGTTGGTGGGTTGGTTCACCGGAGGGAGGGGAAGATTTCAGTGGGGGTGGTGTGGGCCACGTCGGCCGACGGCGGTGGTACTGGGCTGTTGGGGCTTTCGGCGTGAAGGAGAGAGAGAGAGAGAGAGAGAGAGAGAGAGAGAGAGAGAGAGAGAGAGAGAGACGCACAGGTTGGGGCCGATGGGGAAGAAAGAAAGAAGGGAAAAAAGAAAGAAAAAAGAAAGAAAAAAAGAAGAAGGAAAAAGGAAAAAGAGAAAAGAAAAGATGGGGAAAAGAAATGAGATTCAATCCTCACCTCTGGGGTCCAACAACTAATTCAACGAAAATAAGTTTAAAAGCATTAAAACCAATAAAATATTTTAAACACGACGTAAAGCTAAAATATAATAAAGAACGAGTAAAAACTAACTATTTAATTTTAAATCTAAAGACAAGCTAAAATAAATTAAACAGCAATTTAAATCTAATTTAAAATCTGATTATTTAAAATAAAAGAACTATTATTTTAATTAAATTAAAATATTCCTTCAGTGAAAATACACGTAAAAACGGGGTGTCACATTTTTAAAATATATATAAGGGTTCAGTCCGGTCCAAAATTTATAGATTCCGAGGCCAGACTGAATTTTTTTGGTCCACTATTTGTGAGACTGAGACCAACCGGTCTCAATTTCAGTGCGGTCGGTTTTTCCGGTTGGACCGAATTCCTTACACCCCTACTCTTGAGGGCATTGAATGGATTCTTGTACCTAACCTAGTCTGAACAAGAAAACCACTTATTTGCTAGGATTTAAGTTTTCGTTGAGAAAACTTATTATTTGCAACAAAATGAAGAAACATGTTGCAAATTCCTAAATAGTTATTTGCAAGGATTTAACCTTTTGTTGGGAAAACTTGTTATTTGCAACGAGTTTTTATTAGTTACAAATAAGAATATAAAAATGTGTATTGTTATTTGCAATGTCCATCTTCGTTGCAATTGTTAAAAAAATTGTTGGAAATAATATTTTATAGTTGTTCAGTCCACTATTCATGGTTAATACCAACCAGAATTTGTCGTTGCAAAATTTTCTTATGACAAATTCTCGTTGCAAATGGAATTATTTTTAACGAAATATTTTTAGTCGTTGCAAATTATGCATTATTAGCAACAAAAATAATGTTCGTTGCAAATGTCCATTGGAAAATTTCATTTCTATTGTAATAAGTAGAAGAGAGATAACACACAAAGTAGATTTTTAGCTATTAAAACCTACCTAGCTATCAATGAAGATTGCTATCTGTCTAGATTTTTCAAGCAGTATTAAACTTTTAATAAATATTCATGTACGACCCATTTTATATGTTTATTTTTCTCATTTGAGGCTCTTGAGTTTGGCTAAAAACTTGAGAAATGCATTTTTCCGATTAATTACTATTTCCAATTGAATCAAATGTTGACCAAAGCAAAGATCCATTTCCGAATCTTAATAGTGATTGCTAAATGCATCTATATCTAAGATGTTTGATTAAATTTTAAGATTTAGAATTTCACATTATATATCCACTTGAACACTCGAATGGCTAGAGAGAGGAAATGTTCTTTATTTTAAGAGTACCTGGAGATTGGGTTAAGGCCTCTAGCTCAAAAAATGAGTGTATGTGACTATGAACTATGGCTTGACGGGGTTTGAATCCCTACTCGCCCACAATTGCCCCTCGGCCCAATAATTTGCTTATTCACTCCAAAATGATAGAATCCATTTGATCTCTCTCGGAAATGCCTATTTGAAATACAAAATAATACAAAAGTAAACTTTATTATATATTTTATTAAGAGACTTGCTAGATATATAAAAAAAATATCATAAAAATAAACTCATAAACCGATGTAATATAATCTAATATGTCACAAACTAAGTATTGATTGTATAGTAAAATAACTTTATCACACAATGTCATATCATTAGAGTCTCGTTTGGATACTTAGAATATCTCAGGTTCTGTAAATAGTAGTGAAATGGTTTGTGAATAATAAGAAAATGGTTTGAATTAAAATATTATATTGGTTTTCAAGAAACGAGAGATAAAAAAAAATTGAATACAAATATTATCAAGTTATAAATTATTTAAATTTTTTTAATATTATTTTTATTTTAAAATTTTAAAAAGTTGTATTATTTTTTGTGTTTTGTTTGAAAGTTTGGAAAAGTTGTATTGGGTTTTGTATTTGGATAATGATTAAATATTGATTAGATAAAAAAAATTAAAAATTTGAAATTGAAAAATATTTTGCATTTGAGTAATGTTGATGAAAGAAATTATAAAAACGTTTGAGAATATATGAGGATATTAAGTGTCCAAACAAGCCCTTAATCTCTTATATAATCATCAGCTTTAAATGATATGGTATTATATTATATATATTCATACTTTCAAACAACATGCACGTCGCACGATTGCATTTTATTGAATTTAAACCCATGAGAGCCTATTAACTTGGGTCATTGTCAGTGAAGTCCAAATCTGGAAACACCTCTTATGTTTCCAAGTTAATACCAACAGTCCATATAAAACCTTTTCATGTTGTATGGGCCACAGTTACAAGCCCAAATAAGTTAAAACATTGAAAATCCAAGTTGATTTTCAAAGCCCAACCTTGACTTTACTGTTTCACATTTAGTAGGCAAATAGTGCAATTTAGAAATGTCTCAAAAAGAAAATGCTCGTGACTTGGTCACCATTATGTGACAACATGCCAATAAAGTCAACCCAAAAACTAAAAACCAAAAATAAATAAAAAATTACAAACAGAAATAATAATATATGGGCACCAAATAAATTGGCCTAACATAAGTGCATATACAAAAATACGTACAACTCAAAAAAAAAAAACTATAGACTAATAATTGGAGAGTAATGTTATATACAGATATAAGATTTTCAAACTTCGCGCACTTATTTTGAAAAAATAGAGATTCATCACTAAAAAAATAATTTTTTCACGTGAGTTTTAGATTTTTTTATTTTTCTCAAAATAAATGTACGAAACTTACACACCATAAAAGTTCAAATATCATATATATGATCACTTAGTCTAATACAATATGGACAACACAACCCCCAAAGCCAAACTACCAAAAGAAGGAAACTTGAAAACAAATAAATCAGCATATATAAAGGGTCAATGGTCTACGGATGGTAGTTGCATCGCTCTCTATGTTATATTCACGTTTTGTGTATTGTCTACAGCTGGAATTTCTTTTAACTTCTTATTACTTATTTCCACATCCTTTGAATTAGCTTCTTGGTTACCACTTTGGCAATACTCTTTACTTGAAAAGAGATGGAATGAAATGTAGATAATTTTTTTTTTCTTTTCTGGTTTTGTCTAATTCATGTAGACCTATTTTTTTTATGATTTTTCTTTCTTTCTTGCCACTAAGAAACTTTTGTAAGCTTAATTTTTGCTTGCCTTGTAGACAAATTAATTGCTCCAATCTGGCATTTTGTGGAAAACTACCTTCATATTGTCCATAATCTACCATATCCATAATCTACTTGCTTCTCTTGTCTTTAAAGCCTTAATCAATGCTTGGGAATCACTTTCATAAATGGCATTCCTGAAACATAGTTCCTAACCCAGTTGAAATCCCCTTCACAATGTTATACTTTTAGCTAGCTAATAATGAATCAATAGTTGCATCAAATTTCACCTTTATCTTTCCCTCATTTGGAGGCTTCCACATCTCACTGCTTCTATCCATAGCTACCCTTACCTATTCACCTCCTTTTGACTTTATAGTCTCATGAAATTCATCTAGGGTTGTCATTGCCGTAACAAACACCATCGTTGGACTATCAAACTTACCTTCAAAAATAAACTTGTTCCTTCTCATCCATATTCTTCTTAATATTGCTGCAAATACTTCCAAGTTTTCAGTTTGTAAATCCTATGATAACTTCTCACATGGTTGTACAGAATCAATACCACCATTGCTCCATTTTTGTATTGGACTTGCTTTCTCAACCCACGCATCACGAGCCACTGGATAGAACCACAATGCATGAAGATTGGATTCATCTTCTTTTTTACAGATGGGACATAGTGAAGAGTCTACAATCTTTCCAACTTTTAGATTTTCTCTAGTGGAAAGAAAACCATTCAATGCTTTCCATATAAGCTGTTTAACTACTCTCGGGACATTCAACTTCCAAAATTTGTGCCATTTTTCGTTTTGTGTGTTTGCATTTGATGGCTCCCCTTGATTAGATCTTTTTCTCATATTGGTTGCATAATATGCATTTCTGATAGAGAAGTTCCCATCCTTTGAATAACTCCATATGATTTTATCCTCAAAACACATTCTGTTCAAATGGATACTACATATCTATCTAGCTTCTGATTTTATCCTCGAAGCCCATTCTGCTCAAAGGGATACTACATATCTGTATAGCTTCTTCTTTTTCAAAAATAGAGTGTATCAATTCTTCATTCCAGCACTTTAGCTCTTCAATGACAAGCTCACTAACTTTTGACTCTGTACTTAGAATTTTAGGAGAAGGTTGTACCCTGAAAGTTGTCTATTGTGGCAGCCATTTATGCTCTCATATTTTGATAGTTTTCCCATCACCCACTCTCCATATCAACCCTTCTTTCATCACCTCCATTGTTGACCATACACTTCTCCAGATATAAGAAGGTGAATGCCCTAACTTTGCCTCCAAAATCTGCTCATTTCTGTAATACTTTTCTTTGTAAATTCTTGCCAACGTTGAGTTTTGTTCTTGCATTAGTTTCCAGCTATGTTTTACTAACAGTGTCAAAATAAAATTTTCTATATTTCGGAATCTCATGCCTCCCTTGTGCTTTGAATCACCCATTCTATCCCATCTCTTCCCATGTACTCATTTCCCATCTTGTTTACTGCACCACCATAATTTTGATGGCATAGCTTCAATATCATTACAAAGTTTCCTTCGCAATCTTAATACACTCATGGTAAAAGTTTTACCATTCACCAAAACAACATAGGAAACATATTTTACATAGCACATAATTAGATTAATCCACTTATCCTTGAATCCCAACTTCCTCATAATAGCTTCCAAATAATTCAATTCTATTCTATTATACACTTCTGACATGTCAAGTTTTAAGCCATATTACCATTTTTGCCTCATTGTCTTGTCTTCATTGTGTGTAATACCTTATACGCCACCATAACATTATCAATTATCAAGCATCCCGGAATAAATGCAATTTGACAGCTAGATATAATACTAGATAGTACTCTTCTCAACCTATTTGTCAATACCTTTGCAATTTACTTATAAAATACATTACATAAGGAAATAGGCCTAAATTCATTAACTGAAGTGGGGTTGTTGGCCTTTGGTATAAGTGCTAAATATGTGTGATTCAATGAAGAAGGCATACTGCCACCATTTAGAAAGTGAAAGATAGCAGAGCATACCTTTTCTCCTATGGTCCCCCAATGTTCTTGATAGAATGCAACCCCAAAACCATCAGGCCCTAGAGATTTCAATGTGGCCATCTTATTTAAGACTTCATATGCTTCATCAGTAGAGAATTCCTACAGCAGCTTAATATTCATCTTCTCAGTCACTTTGTTCTCAACAGATTTTATACACCATTATATAGCTTTTGTTGTCAGATTTGATGATGCATAAATCCCTTCAAAGTGATCCTTGAATGCCTCAATGTCTTCTCTTTCAGTCACCACTATGTTATTTTGATCAAAGATTCTGTAGATGAAATTCTTCTTCCTCCTTTGATTAGCACAAGCATGGAAAAACTTTGTATTCCTAACTCCCAACTGGTACCAAGGCATTTTTTCCTCTGCCTCCACTTCATATCTTCCTTCTCTAATAATTCCCCCAACTCCTTTTGTATCTACTTAATCCCTATCTACACACCAACCCATCTGACCTACTGGTTTTAAGTAAGTTAGCAACTCCCACGATTTCTACCTTTTACTAACTTCAGGGTATCCATAAAACCCACTTAATTGCCACTATTTTACATTAGATTCTTCCTTCATAGTAGCAGTGATATGTTTGCTAGAGTAACTTTGAATTGTGATGTTAACCTCTTGTCTCCACTATAAGGCTAATCCCCCACTTTTGCCTATCGGATCCATTGACAAACATCCATCAAAACCTAGTCTTTATTTAAGAAACATCCACCTACTACTGATTATTTTAGTTTACATGAACAAAACTAAAGCGGGCTGCTTTTCCTTCACTATGTTGTGATGATCTTGAACTGTTTTGGGGGTTCCCAAGTCCCTAATAGTTCCAAATTAATGTTTTCATAGCTCCACCAATCTATCATTTTCAACTTCTTCCCTTTCGTCATTCCCTTTTCTTACTTTCTTCAGATTTTATATTTTTGAAATCCCTTTCTCCTCATCTATAAGTCCTTTTATTTTTAAGATACTAGTATGCTCAGAGATTAAAAGCGTACCTTGATCTCTAGCTTTGCATTTCCATCTACCCCCTTCCTGATAGATCTTCTTTTTCCTTTGCTTTTTGTTTTTTATTTTTTTATTAGAGCTCTATTCCACCATGCCTATTATTTCTATATTCACCACTCTTAAGTCTTTTACTACGCTTTCATTTGCCTTTAGCATATCATCCTTCCCCTTAATGGTCAGCTCAAATGAGCAAAAGCCCATTGCATCCACCACTTCGATATTATAGCCTTGGCCATTTTAGAATTAATGGATTTGTCCTTCTTCTGGCCCTCCCACTTCCATTAATGATCCATTCTACTTTCCACTACATCAACCATCAAATTTCTGTTATTTCACTGATCTTGTTTTTGAATTGTCTTAGCATCTTGCTTGCTTATCTGTTCCACAACATCCGCCACCATATCAGTTAGTTCTTCATGCCTATCCAATAGTCTGTGTTTCTTGGCATTTTCAAGATTCTTTCCTTTACCAATTACCAAATTTCCATCTCCTACCCCCACCGGACTGGAGTTTTCTTTCGATCGGCTACCATTATCTTGTTTTGCTCCCACCATCTGCTTATCACTGCTTGCTTCCTTCTTTTTCTTTTGGCTTCCAATTAAGAGATGATTCCTTTGATGAAAGATTGGACCAGTGTATAATCAAAAACCAAATTGTTGATTCTTCTCCGTCATAAGAGTCCCCTATTTGTTCTTGTCATGGTAAGTTCCTTCTTCATGTATAATACATCCACATTCAAAACACATTATCGGGAGTTTTTCATATTTAATTGGAATCCAAATCTTCTTCCCAATAACATTAATTGATCTACCCCTTGCTAGTGACTTTGATAGCTGTATCTCAACTTTAACACGAAGAAATTCACCCCAACCAATTCCTTCGTCAGGGACATCTACATCAATTATATTGACCAATGACCTTCCAATCTGCTCTCCACCACAGCCATGACCTCCCATCCACCATTTTCTGTTTGTCAACTTGGGTAGCAAAAATTACTATAAACATATTGGGTCCTACGTCCTGGAATACTGTGACACCCCAAACTCTCACTTACGGACACATGGAAATCGAGGCATCCAGACAATGACAACACAGGTCACACATCCCATCTCCAAGTGCCAAGTGTACGTACAAGCAACACGTGTACAACAAAAATAACACAACGGAATAATAAAGTTAGTCGACTAAGTACCTGTTGAGTTTGGCTTGATTTCCTGCTGAAAATGTATTTTTTGGAGCTTGGCTTGACTGTTGCTTGACCCTGGCTTGACGCTGGCTCGACTGTGGCTCGACCCTGGCTCAAGCTAAGGTTGGCTCGACCCTCCGCTCGACAGTCCGCTCGAGCGAACTCATCCAAAGAATTTCGCTCGACCTCCGCTCGACAGTCCGCTCGAGCGAACTCTTCCCGAGAGTTCCGCTCGACTTCCGCTCGACTGTCCACTCGAGCGAATTCTTCCAGAGAGTTCCGCTCGACCTCCGCTTGAGCGAATAATGCAACCCTAACGTGCGCTCGACAGTTCGCTCGACGTCCGCTCGAGCGAATGTTCTGAATCAGCGCCTCTGCTATAAATACATCATTTTCTCTTCATTTTGAAGAGCCCTTCAGCAGCCAAGTTTTGAGAGAGTTTTGAGAATCCTTTTGTATACAATCCTAAGAGTCCATTGGGTGTATTGGGGCTTTAGGATTAAGGATTTTTTGTGTTCAATACTCTTGTACTCCATCTTTGTTCATAGTGAAATTTGTTGAAACCGACCCCGACAGTGGACGTAGGCTCACATTGAGCTGAACCACTTAAATCTTGGTGTTCTTTGTGTGCTTGCTGTTTTATTGTTGCTTCCGCTATTATTTACTTCAACTTAGCCTTTGTTTGTTCGGTCCATTCCCAACAAACTGGTATCAGAGCGTTAAGTTCTTTGCAAAATCTTGAGGAATGGCTATGACAAAGTTTGAAGTGGAGAAATTCGACGGTCAAAACAGCTTTAGCTTATGGCGCATCAAGATGAAGGCTTTGTTGCGACAACAAGGTTTGTCCAAAGTTTTGGAAGGGAAGGTATCCGAGGATTCTCCTGCACCGTCAAGAGAAGAAGATGAGAAGGCACATAGTGTCATTTTGTTGTCACTGTCAGATGGAGTTTTGAGGGAGGTTGCTAATGAGGAGACCGCTTCCGGTCTTTGGTCCAAGCTTGAGAGCTTGTATATGAAAAAGTCGCTCACCAACCGTTTGTATTTGAAGCAGCGACTATACACTCTCAAGATGAGGGAAGGTATTCCTATTTCCGATCATCTAGATGAATTTAATAAAACTATTATGGATCTAAGGAATATTGATATTAAGCTTGATGATGAGGATCAAGCATTAATTTTGTATTGTTCATTGCTGGTATCATTTGAAAGTTTTGTGAACTCAATGTTGTATGGTAGAGATACCATCTCCTTGGTAGATGTAAAATCTGCTTTGAACTCTAAGGAGTTGAGAACAAAATTGGGCGTACAAGGCACGAACAATCAAGCCAATGGTTTGTTTGTGAAATATTCCTCTGGTGGTAGATCTAATTGAAGAGATTCGGATTATGGTGGGAGTAATTCCAGTAGCAGCTCTAAATTTAACAAGAAAAATGTTAAATGTCACTACTGTCATAGGTTTGGTCATTACAAGAATGAGTGTCCCAGATTGAAGGAGGAAAGTAAAAGTTCCTCTAATGTTGTTAGCGTTGAACAGTCTAACAACTCTGATATTGTCCTAGCAGTCAGCGGCTCTAGTGGTCACTTTGGTAACAAGTGGGTCATGGATTCAGCTTGTAGATTCCATTTGTGTTCCAGGATAGATTGGTTCACTACCTATGAATCAATCAACGGTGATTCCGTTTTGGTTGGAAATGATATGGCTTGTGATATTGTTGGGATTGGTTCAGTTGAGATTAAGATGTATGATGGAACCGTTAGAACCTTGTCTAACGTTCGGCATATTCCATCTTTGAAGAAAAATCTTATATCTTTGAGCATTCTTGATTCCTTTGGTTACCAGTATTCAGCTGGAGGTGGAGTCATTCGAGTCTACAAGGCCTCTTCGGTGGTAATGACAGGGAAGAAGACAGATGGTCTTTATTTTCTTCAGGTCAGTATAGTGATTGGTGGAGCATTTTCAGAGGTTCTAGATTCAGGTATTACTCATTTATGGCGCATGTGATTGTGCCATATTGGTGAATGAGTATGGTCATGTATGAGTAGGCAATTTTTGCTTTGTGTTTGTACTCATATTTGTTGATGACCATTTGAGGAAGAGTCTGGATTTGTTTATCTGTTTTGTGATGTGTTTGATGTGTTCAAGCATTTGTGAAGGCTAGTGATCTACAGACAAGAAGGTAGAGCGTTGTTCATACCATACAGTTGGGTCCACTCCACAGAAATGGAGTAGTTGAATGGAATGAGACGGACTCTTGTGTGAGAGCCCGTAGTATGCTTTTGGATTTGCCAGGCTTGTCTACAGATTTGGGTGAAGCGGTCAACACAGCTTGCTATTGGGTGAACCTTCTCTTCTTTACAATTTGTTTTTCAGTTGTTGTTTCCACAGGAAAGGAGAGCATGGTTATAGCAAGAAGGTGGAGTTGCTGGGAGAGCTTCACAACAGAGTGCAGGTGGTACTCTAGATCATGCTATTGAAATTAAGTATGATTTTGATTTTGGCATTGGCGTACAGTGAGAGCAAGTCTACAGTTTCATCTGGTAGATAGAGGAGACAGTTTAGTCACCTTTGGGATATGCTCATGCAGACTTTGAGGTGTTCTTACTTTGGCAGAGAATATTTGTTGTTAGCCTTCGTGTGTATTCAGAAGCCGTTGTTCAAGTAAGCAGTCTGTTCAGTGGTGCGTTGCCTTTTGTGTGAAGAGGTTGATTCTTCATTAGGACCAAGCTTGTGATTTGGTCAAATTGTCTATGGTGTTGAAGACTTTTGGGTGGAAATTGAGTTCTTCAAGGATAGACGTTGTGTTCGGATTTGGTGATTCCCCTTTGGTGATTTGTTGGTGGGAATCGATTATTTGGTTAATGAGTTTTTTTGTTAAGGCTTGACGGAATTCAAGCCAAGGTGGAGATTTGTTGAGTTTGGCTTGATTTCCTGCTGAAAATGTATTTTTTGGAGCTTGGCTTGACTGTTGCTTGACCCTGGCTTGACGCTGGCTCGACTGTGGCTCGACCCTGGCTCAAGCTAAGGTTGGCTCGACCCTCCGCTCGACAGTCCGCTCGAGCGAACTCATCCAGAGAGTTCCGCTCGACCTCCGCTCGACAGTCCGCTCGAGCGAACTCTTCCCGAGAGTTCCGCTCGACTTCCGTTCGACTGTCCGCTCGAGCGAATTCTTCCAGAGAGTTCCGCTCGACCTCCGCTCGACTGTCCGCTCGAGCGAATAATGCAACCCTAACGTGCGCTCGACAGTTCGCTCGACGTCCGCTCGAGCGAATGTTCTGAATCAGCGCCTCTGCTATAAATACATCATTTTCTCTTCATTTTGAAGAGCCCTTCAGCAGCCAAGTTTTGAGAGAGTTTTGAGAATCCTTTTGTATACAATCCTAAGAGTCCATTGGGTGTATTGGGGCTTTAGGATTAAGGATTTTTTGTGTTCAATACTCTTGTACTCCATCTTTGTTCATAGTGAAATTTGTTGAAACCGACCCCGACAGTGGACGTAGGCTCACATTGAGCTGAACCACTTAAATCTTGGTGTTCTTTGTGTGCTTGCTGTTTTTTTGTTGCTTTCGCTATTATTTACTTCAACTTAGCCTTTGTTTGTTCGGTCCATTCCCAACAGTACCATATTTTGTTTAAATACAAGCTCGCTTAAAAACAAGCGTACTAAAAATATTACAAATTCTAATATCATCATAAAACTAGAATAGATAATTTAAAGACAGAGAAATAATTTTTCAATAAATAACCAAAAGCACCAAATCAATTCTCCGGCGGAACCGCCTCCTCAGGCTCAGCCTCCTCATCATCTGCATCTAAATCTATGGTACCGCAAGTAAGTAACAATCCAAACAAATCTCAAGATAAAAATACATTCATGGAATAACCAAATGCATAAACATGATGCCATATGCATATGTCCCGAAAATTCACATTTTTTCATGCACGCCAAAATCCCATTTTGGCCCAAAACATTTCCTCGCCATTATCCCAAATAAGAGCCCAAAAATTCAATTTATGCATTTTCCCAAAAAATGGCCTAGTAACTAACTATCAGAGCATTGTAGGCGGGAATCACAGGCGGGACTCTACCACCATCCCTACGTGTGCACCGTAGGCGGGAATCGCAAACATGACTCTACCACCGTCTCTGCTTATCACCATCCCTACAAGTCTGTCTGTAGGCGGGAATCGCAGACGAGACTTTACCACCATCCCTACACTACCTCTGACTCAAACCAGTCAATCCAATTGTTCAAATATACTCAAAATTATTTCTTGCTTTAAAATCCAATTTTCAATTTCCAACACATGTATATGCATGCAATTACACAAAAACTCAGTTTTCCTTTTCAAACATAAACATGCATGCACTATGCAATGCTTAAGATAAGATATCAAAAATAACCAACAACAACAATTTCCAACATCAATCAATATCAAACAATTATATACACATGTTACAAGAAAATGGGCTTTTGCGACTAATTTATTATAACGAAAAGACTATTAGCAACCAATTTTGGTTGCAAATTAGAGAAAAAGAAAGGGGGACGTCAAGCGAGAGAGAAGTATGGGAAAAAAGAAAGAAGAAGAAAAAGAATGAAGAAAAATAAACAAGAAAAAGAGGAGAAAAAGAAAAAAAGGAAAAAGATAAAGGAAGGAAAAGAAATGAGGTCCAATCCTCACATCTTGAGTTAAGAAACTGATCTAGCGAAAATTATTTTCAAAACAATAAATTAAATAAAATTGTTGCTCAGATGACTAACACAAGAGGGGGTGAATTGAGTTGTATTTTAAAAAAATAATAATTATAAATCAAATATACAATATAAAATATAAACAAAATACGAAACAGCAGTAAATATAAAGAGTAAGGGTAAGAGAGAAGCAAACTCAGTATGTTAACGAGATTCGGTCCCACTGCCTACGTCCTCGTCTCAAGCTACCCCTTGAGGATCCCCGAATTCACTATTTAACCTCCTTCAGGTAGAGATAGAAACCTATTACACTTTTGAACAACACCGCTACAAAGGATCCGTGTAGAATACCCTCTACACTTGCAATCACCTTATACGTGGTGATTCAACTATTCCCTGTGTAGAACACTTTCTATATGCATAAGGGTTATACACATCCTTTTACTGATACAAGAATTGATAGTGGGTAGATTATTAGAAAACACTCCTCAATGAGTGAAATAAGAACAATACAGCACAAACTATATCTCTCAAAATGAACAAGAATTAAGGCTCAATGTTTAGAGAAGAGAGAATGAAAGTTTTGAATGAATATTATATGCTCTTGGTGTTGTGAATGTGAAGCTCTCAAATGATCTATTTATATGCATATGAGACTTCATATTTAAATTTAAAAAGATTCACATGTCAAAGACATCATCATTCACTTTTCAAAAATTTCAAACATAATCTTTTTACTTTTTGCATGTGACAAAAGGAGCACACTTTACTTTTCAAAAATTTCAAACCTAATCTTTTACTTTTTGCATATGACAAAAGGAACACACTTTACTTTTCAAATTTTTCAAACAAAGACATCTACCTTTTGCATAAGTCAAGAAAAGTATCCATCACTTTTGAAAATATTCAAATAAAACATGCACATGTGAAATATGACAATCAATCATCTTAATCTTTTCAAAGTTCAAACATTTAATCATGTCATGCACATGTGAAAGATGACAATCAACCATCTTTCAAAATTTTCAAATTTAATTTTCAAAAGATTCATGCACATGTGGAAAATGTATTTTAATGCTTTATGATAAAATATTAATTTTGAACCTTAATCCTAATTTCGAATTTTTAAGAGATTTACAACATTACTCTATGACTTTAATGTGAACTTGTTCCCTTCTTGCTCATACTTGGTTCCTTAATGTGCTTGATTCCATTGTGTGGACAACTTGAACTTGAGACTCTTTTATTCTTTGAATTCATTTGTTATCATCAAAATCCATGTGTAGATTTATAATTACACGAAACTTGAAACATTAGGTTCAACAAAAACAATTTAAACGCAATGAATAAATAAAATAAAATAATAAAATCTAAAAACAAAGTAATTTTAAAGCCCGAAAATAAACTATTTTAAATTAAAGAACAATTTAAATACAAAATAATAATAAATAACAAGAAAGCCTAATAAAATAATTTCACAACTTAAAAATAGTAAAAATAATACCGCAAAAATTACTTTTAATTTAAAACAAGAAAACCACCAATTATAATAATTTAAATAAAATCACTCAATAAAAATACATGTAAAATGGAGATATCACAAATACAATCGGTTTACTGACCTTCTAGATTTTTGATATTGTTAATGCAATTACCACTTTGCCTATAGGCTGATCCATACAAATTTTAACAATCAAGCTTCTTTCCCCCTTCTTACATGATTCTTCCATACCTTCTCTACTTAATTCAATCGTCATATCTTTCTCAGCCTTCATACTCAAATTACTCCATAACTCATCCAAATCCTCCATCTCTTTATCTCTATATTCCATCCTTGTAATTTTGCAGTAATATCACCGCCCACAAAGAGAGAAAGCTATAAAGACTTTGAAACTCCACCACCACTCTCTAGAGAGAAGCCAAGATCAGGACACTAGATATGATATCAACAATCTAGATAAGAATGTGTACAATGATTGCTCCATTCTTATTTCATAATTATATGATATATACTATCAACTACTAAAATATATTATATTAACAAATATGATTAAAGTTGAAAAAATTTAAAATAAAAATATATTAAGTGTAGATAAATATAAAATATTTTCTTGAAAAAAACTCTTAGGTGGGCTTGAAAGAACTTTTAAAGAATAAAGCATTGTTTGGGTTCAAAAAGTATCTTAACTTATTTCATCTCATCTCATATCATTATAATTTTATCAAATTTTTAAATAATATACAATAAACAATTCAATTTTTTCAAATTTTAAAACAAAAATAATATTAAAAAGTAATATTCTAACAATATTTTATTCAACTTTTAATTTTCATCTTATCTCATTTCAACTCACTATCTAAACCTCTCCTGAGTCATTCTCAATTACATGAATTTTAAAATAAACTATTTAAAATATATCATATCAATAAATATAATTAATGTTGACAAACCTTAATGACAAAGAATAGATTACTTTTAGGAACATATAAAAGGTTTTTCTTAAAATATTACTCTATTTTAAATTTTATTATTCATAATTATATGGATAATATTAGGGTGATTATTAAATGTATCCATGAAATATGCACACTGAGCGCACTCCCATTTATTCATGTAAAATATATTTTTCTTTAAAATATAAAGAAAGATAGTCGAAACTCTCTCCTAATGGAACATCTATTCTATTTTTATTTTACATTTAACTACATTGAATCTTCTACATGTAGAGGTTACTGTCCATTACTTTAAACGATTTATTATTATTTCTCTCTCATTTGTCTCCCACATAGTTTTCTCTCCCTGTATATTTTTTTAAAAAAATTATTAAATAATATAATATTTAAATGATATAAAAAAAATAGATAAGTTGATGGATGATATATTATAAAAGTTAATATATAAAATAAAAAATATATATTTTAATAATATATTTTAAAAAATAAGATATACAAACTATTGGGAGTAATCTAATATAAATAAATTTTTTTATATTTTTTAAGCATTCTTAATGATTAAGAAAAAATTACAACGTGAACCAAAAACGTCTCGTTGTATGCTGCACACGCACATTTCCTCGTCATCTGAACATTTTGGCTTTTTCGGCTTTCAATGTACATCCGACGGTCCAGATTCCATCTCCCACCACAAACTAGGGACCTAGGGTTTCCCAGAGACCCACCGACCTCGTATTTATAAAGCAACACGGTTTTCTCCGAGCACGTGCGGTGCAGTGCAGTGCGGTTCGTTCTGCCCTCCTCCACACTCCCACCAAAAAAAAAAAAAAAAATTAAAAAAAACTACCCAATTCTCTCTCAACGTCGGCTTCCGGCGAGTCTCCGGATTGTATATCCGGTGGATTTATCCCCAACTCTCCTCGCCTATCCTCTATCGAAAAACCCAAAAAAAAAAAAAAAAAATCCCCGAAATTTTACTTTCAAATCTCCTTCCTGGGTCCTTAGGTTTCTTGAAATTTCAGTCTAGAATCTGAGTTCTGACTGCCTTCTTTTCTATCTCTATAGGGCTACTCTCGATTAAGCAGAGGAGAGGGAAAGAAAAATTCGAAAAAAAGGAGGATCTACAAAGAGTTCCGTGTTTACTTTTCTTTTGTCGGTGAGAAATGGCGCAGATTCAGGTTCAGCATCAGACTCCCATGTCAGGTCCGAACGGGGTGGTTCCTGGCGCCGGTGGGAACCAGTTCGTACCGACGTCGCTGTACGTTGGTGATCTTGACTTTAACGTCACGGACTCGCAGCTCTACGATCTGTTCAACCAGGTCGGCCAGGTCGTGTCGGTGAGGGTCTGCAGGGACATGAGCACCCGGAGATCTCTCGGTTACGGTTACGTCAACTATAGCAACCCTCAGGATGGTCAGTCTGTGCATCTTGCTCATTGTGTATTTATATATATTTATGTCTTTGGCTTATTTATTGATTTTTGCTTGTTGCATCCTGGTTGATTGTTGTGCTATGATTTTCTGAACTGGATAACTTGTTAGAACATGGCTTTCCCAAATGATTGCAAATGGCTGCGTACTATTCAAGGACTTGCATTTTTTGCCGAGGTTTTAATGTGAACGATTTTTTTTTCCTGTACATATCTTTTCCTTGCAGAGTCTATCGGTCGGATTTGGTAGGGGGCTATGTGATTTTGATATTCTATCAAATTGGTCATTTTTATATCAGGCCCACAAAAGATTTAAACCATTTTTTTTTTTTTTGGGAATAACATCGTATAAAGAATAGTGCATAGTTCAACTTTTTGCGGAAGGATGTAATTACTTGTAGCTTTACAAGTTGCAGTCAATCATAATAATTACATATATTTTTTTTTCAGTGTTTGAGTGTTTGTGTATATCATGTTTCATGTGATACTTTTTTCTAGCAATGTGTACAAAGGATTACTTCATGGTTATATTGAATATTTCCTAGCTGTAATTCTTTAGTTATTTTGGTGTGAAATTAACATGTAACGGCTTTATCTGGTAGACCAACATTCGACTGTATTTTCATTAGTTGCTTCTTACCTGTAGCGGCAAGGGCTTTGAATATACTGAACTTCACTCCAGTGAACAACAAGCCCATCAGAGTCATGTATTCTCAACGGGACCCTAGCATTCGCAAGAGTGGAACTGCAAATATATTCATTAAGGTATTCATATTTGGGTGACCCATTTGTGCCCTCCCCTCGACCATGTTTCTCCATCTGTTTCTGTTACTCTATAAGTACTGTATGCATACTTTGTAGAATGTATTGGTGGTGGTTTGGCTGGTTGGGATATTTTTTTGGTACAAAGTTGGATATCTTGTGTGCCATTCTGGAAAATAGTATTTTGGTTTTAGGTGACCTGCACTTCAATTGAGTTGGCATATTTCTTCTTTTCTGGTTTGGTAGTTGTAGCTCCCCCCCCTTTTCCGCGCTTTCTCTCCCCATCAGACACATAGCGTAGGCAAAGGGATTGATCATTACGTATTTGTTCTGTCCTCTGTGTCTTACTCTAGGAGTTGAGGGATGTATTCTAGTAATATTCATGAACTAAACATCCACCTGTATAAAATTTTATAGCAAATCTTCTTGGGTGCAAACAATTCTTAGGAGCCATTGGACTAAGAGACTTTCCCCTTGAATTACTTGAGGTGCACTTGAGGGAAATTTCTTGCCGAGGCTTGTGCAGCCTCGGGATTAGTCGAGACATTGTTCTCGGACACCCGATGCCAATAAAAAAAATTATAGCGTGGGCTGTTTTTTCCATTTTGTGATTTGTTATGTTGTTTTGCTAATAATGCTTTGATTGAATTATTGGCTTCTGTTTTTAATTTTATTATTTTCATGTTATATGGTGAGTGCAGAATCTGGACAAGGCAATTGACCCCAAAGGATTAAAGGATACATTTTCTTCTTTTGGAAATATTCTCTCATGCAAGATAGCTACCGATGCCAATGGCCAGTCCAAAGGCTATGGTTTTGTTCAATTTGACAACGAAGAGTCTGCACAGAATGCAATAGACAAGTTAAATGGCATGCTGCTCAATGACAAACAAGTGTTTGTGGGACACTTTCTTCATAGGCAGGAAAGAGAAAGTTCTTTAAATAAAACAAAATTTAATAATGTTTATGTGAAAAATCTATCGGAAGCCACAACAGATGAAGACTTGAAGAAAAGTTTTGGTGAATTTGGACCAATTACTAGTGCTGTAGTGATGAGGGATGCAGATGGGAAATCAAGGTGTTTTGGTTTTGTCAACTATGAAAATGCAGATGATGCTGCTAAAGCTGTTGAGGCACTAAATGGGAAGGTGGTTGATGACAAGGAGTGGTATGTTGGGAAAGCCCAGAAAAAATCTGAAAGAGAGCTTGAACTGAGAGGAAAATTTGAGCAGAGTATGAAGGAAGTAGATGACAAATATCAGGGAATGAATTTGTATATTAAGAATTTAGATGATAGTATTAATGATGAAAAGCTGAAGGAAATGTTCTCAGAGTTTGGTACAATCACTTCGTGCAAGGTTTGTAAGTAGGTTATTTGTTTGCTGTCAACCTGAAATCCTAATTCTATGTCTCCTATTATCTTGGCAGTAACTTTTTCCCCACTTTGCAGGTAATGCGGGATCCCAGTGGAATTAGTAGAGGCTCTGGATTTGTTGCTTTCTCAACTTCTGAAGAGGCTTCTCGTGCTGTAAGTCTAGACTTCATGGTGTTGTTGTAAATAAAATCTGAAACTGATATGCTATTGCTTATTTACAGCTTGATGCAATGAATGGTAAAATGGTTGTCAGCAAACCTCTCTATGTTGCACTTGCACAGCGGAAAGAAGACAGGAGGGCAAGGTTACAGGTATGATTAACAAGTAGCATATTTACATGTATCTTGAATGGACCACCTAGCTGCTACATCTTTTTTTTTTCTTTCTTTTTTTAATGTAAGTGTCAAATTCCTCAATCAACTGAAGTTTCAGGATTATCAATTTCTCTAATCATTACAATTGAAGTGTTGTTTCTGTTGTAGTGTTTTAGAAGTCCCATCATAATTTACCGATAAAACAAGTCCCATAATAATAAGGGCTTGTAGAATTTATTTTTAGATTGAAAGTTTTGGACTATTTTGGTCTCATCAGCGTGAATTGAAAGGTGAAACTGTCATTTTCAGAATAAAAGGTGATCTGTTTGGTTTTTCATTTAATATCAAATGATCTATACCTGATGTGTTGCTAATTGGGTGTGGTGGTCGGTGCAGAGTAATTATTAGATAGTTCAGAAGTACAGACACATAATACTCCCATCCTATCACAGTACTCGATTTCACGTTTTTGCAATTCAATGCCTCAATTTTCAATTTTTGCAAAACTGATACCTAAAATTCAATAAACTCTCAAATAGGTACCTCTGTTAGAAAATTGATGGATGGCCACTTGTCTATCTCTAATTGGCTGAAATGAGGCATCAATATCCACATTAGTTAATCAGCGACTTACACAGTGTATGGGTGCGATGCCGTTAATTTTCTAATGGTAAAATTAATGGAGGCATTGAATTGTGAGTTTCTTGAAGTTCAGGTATCAATTTTGTAAAAGTTGAAAACTGAGACCTTGAATTGCAAAAACGTGGAAACCCAGGTACTAACTTTTGATTAATTTAAATTTTAATGGCATGACACTTTGGGATAGGAAAGGACTACCACATCATTCATACACCAGGAGTATCTAATAATTTTCTGTTGGTAAGATTGCTCTTATACTAAAATGAGGTAGTATGAAAAAATCCAATTGAGTTTGTAAGGGTTATTTTGTGCACAGGAAAATTTATTGAGATGTATTAATTTTGTACTTGGTATTCTTCTTCAGATCTTGCTTATGATGAATATTTTCTCTTTTATTTAGTCTTTTTGTGTCCAACACAATTTTTTGTCCCGTATTCTTTTCTGGTCTACAAAGGTGTTGATGAAATTTGGTTTTGTAGTTCCCTGTTCAAGACATTGAGAAGTAATCTAACATATGTAATTAAAACAATGGTTTAAGTGGTAAAGGCCTTGGGCTTGAGGGCATGCTCCCCTTAGGTCTAAGGTTCAAATTCCCTTAGTTGCAAACAATCTCTAAGGGCCATCGGATTGGGAGATTTTTCCCTTGAATTACCAGAGGTGCACTTGGAAAATTCCTTACCGAAAGCTTGTGCACTCCCGGGATTAGTTGGGACACTTCTCGGACACCCGGTTCCAATAAAAAAAAAAAAAAAAACAATGGTTCAAAGTTGTGTGCGCGCATTTTTAAAGTTCTTTAATTGTTCATCCCATACTGGTTAGGAGCCACTTACCGACTAATAATGACTATAGTCTTTTCTTGGGGACTTTAAGTTGTAGTTTAGCTGTGATGCCCCATATGATAAGTGAGGGTAGGTGGTGTATGAGATTCTACTTTGCTTGGGAAGAATAACTTTTTGCTCTTTATAAGGTTCCAATGGGGCTCTAATTATATTATTGACTAATCCTTTTGGAGTACAGGTCATGGGGTTTGAGCCTTCTATTGGAGTGTTTCAAATGGTATCAGATTATATCTTATTTAGAAATGTGGGACTTGAGCCGTGTCACCTACGACGGATTGACCTGGAGAAGATTTCGGGAATTTAAGAGGGGTAGATTGTGATACCCCATATGATAAGAATAAGGGTAGGTGGTGTATGAGATCCCACATTGCTTGGGAATAAGAAGTTCTTAAACTTTATAAGGTTCCAATGAGGTTCCAATTGTATCATTGACTAGTCATTTTGGAGTATAGGCCATGTGGTTTGGGCCTTCTATTAGGGCGTTACAAATGGTATCAGAGCTTATCTTAATTAGAAATGTGAGACTTGAGCCATGTCACCTACGATAGATGGGTCTGACGAGGATGTCGGGAATTTAAAGGGGGGAGATTGTGATACCTCATATGATAAGTGATGGTAGGTGGTGTATGAGATTCCATATTGCTTGAGAATGAGAAGTTCTTGCTCTTTATAAGATTCCAATGGGGCTCCAATTGTATTATTGACTAGTTATTTTGGAGTATACGCCATGTGGTTTGGGCTTTCTATTAGGGCGTTACGTTCAATGTTTTGAATATCGTACCGGATGTCGTATTGGTAAAGGCACTGGAACGAAATATTTCGGTACCGGTACCGTTTCGTGTACCGTTTTGGGATAGTCGATATATGAATAAATTATACATAAATACATATATATATATATATAAATTATAAATAGCTTGGTATGAATTGAGGGTCAAAAAATGAGCTTGTAGTTTGAAGAAATGAAAAAAGAAAAAGAAAAAGTGAAGACCGAAATACCGGCCGGTACATAGGCTGGTACAGGCCGAAATATCGGCCGGTATTTGAACTGGTACGAAACAGATGAAATTTTTGTACCAGACTAGTGGCCGGTACGGCATATACCGGCCGGTACGGTACGGAATTTGAAATAATGTTTACATTACCAATTCTGGTTTCACTCAATTGTGTGTGTTCTATAGTTGAAAGAAATAATATAAAACTTTTATACTAGGGAATAAGCTAAATTTTGTTCATAACCTTTTTCGTAATTTATTGGTGAATAGCAAGATAAAGAAGTAAAAATGTTGTCTTTAGAGAGAGAGAGAGAATCTTCAAACGTTTGTGAGTCCATTTCTCTCTCTTCCGTCTCTCAAGCCCTTGCCTGTGAGTCCGTTTCTCTCACCAAGTTGATCTTAGTCTATACAATTGAGAACAATTAAACATAACATCACAATTCTTCTCATTCCAACGAAAGGAAGATTTTCACAAAAGTAAAATATTAATCATCTACCTTCTTCCAGATGTTAAAATCATTGCAATAACTAAGAAATTAGTGTTTTTTCTCCTGTGTACTGTTTGTATTATTTTCCATTCACCGAGTAGAAAAAAGTTTCCTACTAAGAATCAGTCAGGGCTTTTATAAGCACATATCAGCAAGAAAATCCCAGCTTTCTCTTGTTCCTTCTGTTCCCAATTCTTTTCCTCCAACCACAGCCTGCTTCCAATCCACTCCTTGTCCTAAACATGAAAACACGCACCCAGATGTTGGATTGAAGAACCAGTCATGAACATCCCACATCATCTACTAGCAATCCATCTACAAACATTTCTGGGTTCCCCCTAAAATTCCAACTGAAAAATCCAAAAAATATTGAAAGGTTTTTCCCCATCTCAGATCTGTCGACGGGCTTGAGGGAGAGATATCTCAGCGGCTTGAGGGGAGAGAGAGAGCGAGAGAGAAACTCTTAGTTTTGGCTTGAGAGAGGGGTGTATATGCTGTGTTGCATATGTGTATGATATGCTATTCTCTACCATAATTATGCCATGCTGTATACATGTTACCCTCCCATTGGAGGGTGTAAATCCTATTTTTTCACCATGTCCAGTCCGGAGGGACTCTCATATGTATGTATGTATGTATATATATATATATGTTAAAACTTCTTTCCCAACAAAGAAAGAAAAGGCACGAAAGCTAGAGCCTTGGTGCACAGGGAGCATAAAAAGACCATCAATGTAGAAAATCAGAGTCAATTGCCTGAAATTTGTAACATTATCAAAACACCAGAAGATAAAATTCGAGTGAACAGAGGTGAAGAGATGAAATGTAGTGAAAAACCACCAAAACTTGAAGATTGGAATTACAACAATTCCCAAAAGCTCTGATGTCATGCTGATTTAGACCCCCCACATTATGCATACTGGTACTGTGGGCAAGGCCACACCTGTTGTACGCTTCCTATGATTCTTCTCTAATAGCCAAATTGCTGAAGCAGTATTTTGATTTATCCATGATATGCCTTACAGAAGAAAGGCCATAGACCATAATACTGATAAGTATTTCCTGTAATACCTACTTTCTGACAAATGGACGGCAATAATAAATTTGTTTGTGGTTCACAATGAACTCCTCTCTCTCTCTCTCTGATCTTTTCAATTAATTGAATGTTTTATTTCATATATGCAGGCACAGTTTTCACAGATGAGGCCAGTTGCTATGGCTCCTTCTGTTGCTCCACGTATGCCAATTTACCCTCCTGGTGCACCAGGTCTTGGTCAACAATTTTTGTATGGGCAAGCACCTGCGGCTATGATTCCTCCACAGGTAATTGCACTTTATAATATGTTACATATATAGTAGTTCATCTAGATTTTATACTTGTATTTGACCATCTACATCCTTTCATAATTGTTGATTGTTGTCATATGTTAGAACAATTTGGTTAATCGAACGGATTTAGGGTTTACTATTGTTTGATATCATACCCCCTTCAAGATTTAAGGAATCTTAGATCCCAAAACGGTGCATTTCAATACTTATGAAATCATGTCAACTTGTGGACCTCTTTATTTAAGACAATTTTAATTTTTCATGATAAGCTTGAAGCATCTGTTTAGTATTTTTAATTTTGTAGTAATTGGGATCAATGTCTTTATCAGCTGCCTATAAAAAGAGCTTTTATCAACTTACCTATCTTTTTAAGCTATTGCTTTTTTCCAATTTTTTATTGTTGATAAATTTGGTTAGTTTGAGACTTGGAGTGTTATGTGTGATATATGAATGCTTAGAGATTATATTTTGTTTCATATAATCTTTTTTATATTCGTTGCCCTATTCTTTTCTATCTTTTGGAAAATTACATTTTATATTCCTGAACTACCACTATTTTCTTTCTTTTTCCCCAGTTGTATCCTAAACTATTAAAGTAGGCAACTTGCACCCTAAGCTATCAAATTTTTGCAATTTGTACTAGGTTAAGATCTGACCATCAAAATCATAAAAGGACATTAAGCACAATCTCAAATGTCAGAGGGTGCAAATTGCCAAAATTTGGTAGTTTAGAGAGTAAATTTCTATATTTGGTAATTTAGGGTGCAAAAGATGATGGTGGTTGTGAAAGTATAACTTGTTTTTGGAATTGATTATGGTGCTTTATCTAGGGACACCTTAATCAGTAAATTTTAATTATCTAGAACTGTTTTTACTTTCTTAAAACAATATTCTAAATGCCTAGTTATTTGTTGGAGATTTACGTATGTAGAACTTGCTTTTATGAGTTTCATAGAAGAGTTATCTGGAAATTTACTGGGGTCCAAGGGTAGTAACTCATTGTCAGTTGACACCTGTTTGAGATTGTTAGCAAAATCTTAGTTTTGAACCGACTAATATTCTTCAAAGCATGCTGTCACATTGTCTGATAGGGCTGTTAGTGACATAAGTTTTAATCTTAGTTTTGTACCCTCATCGATTTTATTTGGCTCACTTTATGTATAATGAATCAAGCTGAGTTTAATTTTGATCTCTTTAATTCTAAAATTTTCAGAAGCATGCCATGACATTGTCTGATAGTGTTCAAAGTTTGAATTTTAATCTGAACTTGGATTAATTTTGAAATATAACTGAAATGAATCCCAAATTGATTTTGATCTCTTTGTATTTTCAAACTTATTTATTTTATATCAAGTAGCATAATATTTGATTGGACTCTGCTGGACTTGATTACAAAGTGACCTGTAGCTGTAATTGCAATTCACTCACAAAAGTGATTGCAGTTAGAAGTGGCCAGATTCTAGAAATGCCTTTGGAGTAATGTGATTTGTATGTACTCGAGCATGATGCCCAAGAAAAGGAATAAAAAAGGATCTTTGTTTAGTAGTGCGTATTTTTGAAGACTAAAGTGGTTAGAAATCTTGTGTATTGGGGTTTGTCGTAAATGTGCTTCATTTGACCATAGATCAGGAGCATTATTTTTTCCCCCCCTTCCAGGCTTACCTATTTTTTGAATGGTTCTGTCCATTGCAGTACCTATAAAAAAAAAAATGCTTCCAGGTTTTAATGATTTCCATTTTGGTATAACTGAAAAAAAAAAATGATTTCCATATTGGTATTCCATCTATTGATTGTCTTGCATTAGCTATTCTGAGTTGTGGTAATGATTCTCTTGGCAAAAATATTTTCTAGGCTGGGTTCGGTTACCAGCAGCAACTAGTTCCTGGAATGAGGCCTGGAGGAACCCCAATGCCAAATTTTTATGTTCCAATGGTCCAACAGGGTCAGCAAGGCCAGCGCCCAGGAGGCCGGCGTGGAGCTGGTCCTGTTCAGCAAACGCAACAACCTGTACCAATGATGCAGCAGCAGGTCAATTGAAAATTTTATTTTGCATTTCATTTGTGTTTTAAGTTGCTGATTGTGCCTTACCTGAATAATTCTGTTTCATTGCCAAGATGCTTCCTCGGGGACGTTTCTATCGTTATCCACCTGGTCGCAACATGCCAGATGCTCCAATGCCAGGTATGGCTGGAGGCATGCTGTCAGTTCCTTATGACATTGGTGGTGGGCCAATGAGGGATGCTGTGCTTGGACAACCTATGCCCATTCAGGCTCTGGCTACGGCTCTTGCAAATGCTACGCCTGAGCAACAGAGGACGGTGGGTCTAGCCCTTATTTCTTTTTTGTTTTAGTTTTCTGTTCATCTGCTGGCATAGGTATTATTCTTTATACTGAACTTCTGGGATCCGAATATTAATTCCTCTCTCTCATTCTCATGGGTGGTCAGATGCTGGGTGAAGCCTTATACCCTCTAGTGGATCAGCTGGAGCACGAGTCAGCAGCCAAGGTTACCGGTATGCTTCTGGAAATGGACCAGACTGAGGTTCTGCATCTGCTCGAGTCACCAGATGCTTTGAAGGCAAAAGTTGGAGAGGCCATGGAGGTGCTGAGGAATGTTGCACAGCAGCAGGCTAACAGCTCTGCTGATCATTTAGCTGGATTGTCACTGAACGACAATCTTGTCAATTGAGCAGGATCGATCGAAAGGGGTGCATTTGATGTGTGTGGTTTGAACCGTTTGAATTGAATTTATGTTTGTTCCCGGCTTTGTTGATGATGATAAGGTTTAAAGTTGGATTTTAGCTATGCTTTTTATTTCTGTGTGTGTAGGATTCGTGGTCTTGCTACACTAGCTGTGTTTTGGTGAACTAAAACTGGAAAGGATCTCGACTTTTGGCTATTGTTATTTTCTTAGATCTCCTTCCTTTCCTGTCTCCTTGAACCCAGTTTTTTGCTATGTTCCATCGTCTTCAATGATGTGGTAATTAGGGGGGAAAAAATCACGAACTTCTCGTCTTATGCAATCTTCTTTCTCTCTTCAAGGTGACCTGACTTGGAAACCTGTCTTCCATTGCATGGACTTAGCATGCACCCTTTTGAGTATGAATTTCTAATTTTCCCATATATATATATATATAATATTTCACTTTTGGTCTTGTCCCCACGTAACATGTCATATCCCTGGAAATTTCCTAGCACTCGAAACTTAGAAGGACAGGAAGAAAAAGTTGAAAAACAAAGAAAATTTGGTGGGGTTTATCATTGTGGAACTCATCACCAATCATTACGATGTAAGTCGTTTTGGCACAAATTGCATGCATTCTCCTACCGTAAATATTCTGCCTACCACGAACTCAATAAACACTTAGGCTCCGTTTGGTTACACAGATGAGATGAGATGTTTTAAATAGTAATGAATAAAATATTATTATAATATAATTTTGTAATATTAATTCTGTATTGGGATTTGAAAAAGTGAAATTGTTTATTATATTTTGTATAGGGATTTGAAAAAGTTGTATGGGATTTGAAAAAGGTGTAATGATGAGTTGAGATGAGATTTTTGGTTTTGTATAAACAAACAAGGCCTTAGTATTTTGCTAGTGTTGGAGTTAATGGTGGAAATTGGGAATTTATAATGACACATTCATTTTCACTTTTAGAATTAGAGACTCAAATTTTTCAAATTTGGACTTATTTCTTGGAGTATCAAACTTCTGTTACAAGATTTAGTATAGTAATTAGAGTAATTAAGAGAATTCCATTATTAAAAAGAGATAAAAAAATTTTTGATACTCCAATAATAATTAATGGCAATTAGTAGAGTACTTACATCGGTTTATTTAAATTTTTAAATAAAGAAAAATATTTGTAATTAAATTAATAGATCTTGAGTTATGATGTAATAAATATAACTTTTAAAGAGATTTCCTGAGTTAACACCTTTACTTTGATGGAATGGAGAGTGACAAAAGAATCCATAAAATATGTGCACAAGTAATTCTATATATTTAAGAGTCTCTCTTACTTCACCAAGGGCTGAAAATGGAGTCTCACCAATTGTCTAGAAAAGTCTCATGATATCTAGGAAACGAGAAATTTCATCTCTAATAAAACTTGGAGTAGTTTCATTTATTCATTGATTACAGAGGGCTTGAATAAGAAAAATGGGTTACATTTATAGTGATATGGTAAATATTTAAGATAGATGGATGGACATCATAGTTATTCCTTATTTGATAATTGGGTATTTGGATTGGAAAATATGACTCACAAATGTGCCTATCAAATATGAAGCATGCTCATTCATATATTTTATTTTATTTTTATTTTTTTCTTAATAGTTAAGGAAGTAATTAATGCTCATTCATAATGCCCAATACATGTTTACACAAAATCTCTCTCATCTCAAACAAGGCACATGAACACTTCACTTCACATTCGGCCTCATTAAAGTAGACTGTGTGGGTCGCCTCTTTTATGAAATCGTCAACATTCACTTCATCTTCGACATGGTAAGTGGCAATTACCCCATCCTTGCGGTGAAGAGTTGGAAGAGTTGCAAGCATCCCTATTACCTCTTTTTGAACTTCTCTAAATTTATTGCAAGTGTAAATGTCTTGGAAAATCTTCTCAATTGGAGAGGGAGATACAACAGGAATTGTGACGTTGAATGAGTGGAAGTCTGCGGCACTTTCATTCTCAATCTTCTTCCTCAAGGCATTATCGAACTGATCGACAAACTCTTTTAAGTTAGTCATCGCATGAACATACCTATCGAAAAAAGCATTCATACTCTCGCTTCGTTGGGTTGTACTCATTCCAGCCCAAAAAACTTCTTTCATGAACACCGGTGCCCAATACGTACGTTCATCGTATAAACTCTTCAACCATGCATTATCTTGCAAGTTGTACTTCGTAATTAACTCCTCCCAAGATCCCTCAAACTCCTCTATTGTGTGAGAGTCATATACACAATTTAGCAACTGACTTTTCAACCCGATTTTGTATGCACCATGTGAACCTAGCTTCTCGGGCAATTTTTTTAATATGTGCCATAAGCAAAATCTATGCCGGGTATTTGAAAATACGAGACTTATTGCATTTTTCATGGCTCTATCTTGATCTGTGATAATAGCCTTGGGAGCTTCACCATCCATACAGTTCAACCAAGTATGAAACAACCATGTAAACGTTTATGTATCCTCGCTAGAAATTAATGCTGCCCCCAAAAAAATTGATTGGCCATGATGGTTTACACCAACAAACGGTGTAACAGCCCGCTAAAATTATCAGTTTTGGATTATTTCCCGACAGCAATCACATCTCTCTCGTCTTTACCCTCATCTGGAATCACGCGTATAGATTTTCTTTTCCGTAAATCACGTAATTTGTTCTTCACCGACAGCTGTAAAATCATGAACAGTTTTATCCTAAGCGTTGTACCTCGATGGCGTTTTCCCGGATCTTATCCATCGAATTTCAAAGTATTAGATAAGCTTGTTTTTAAAGTAGCACAATTATAATAATTTAATGAGCTCTGAAAATATTATAATTGTGGATAATTACTTAGATTAAATATTTTAGTTGTTTTAAGATATTAAGATGTTTAATTTTACGTTGAAAACTCTTATTTAAATTAATTGGTTTTATCATCTTCGATTAATTAACGGTACTTTATCATTTTATATAATGATGAGGAAATATTATTTTATAAATTTTAGTTTATAAAATAATATTCTACCTTAATTCATCGTGGTGTTTTATTTAAAGTGTTTTATTTAAAATAAAACATTTACGCGTTTTTAATCAGTGTTTTAATTCACCGTTGAATTATTTGAGGATCCCAAAACGTAGGATTGAAGTTTATTACCTAGGCTCCTACCCTTTTTCCTTCATTTTTCCTTTTTTCTTTTTTTTTCTTCTCTTTCCTCTCCTTCTCTCCATGGTCGACTTACACCCTTCCACCATAGCTGATCGGTTCTAGCTTCCTACCGGCGCCACCTCCGGCCGCCGTGCCTCACCTCCACCTCCGGCATGTCCCTCCCTCACCGGCGAACACATCTGCACCGGAGGTGTGCAACGCCGGCCACCAATTCTCTCTCTCTTCCCGTGCTCTTCCTTCTTGTCTCATTACCGTCGCCGCCCCTTTGACCGCCCGTTTCTCCGCCGTCCGGTGGAGGTGTCGTACACCACCCCCGCCATTCTCTTCCCCTTTCACCATAGTTCATACACACCAATTTTCAGAGCCATCGGACCAGCCGTTAGTCGCCGAGAGCCCCCGGAAGTTGCTGCCCCTGCCCTGTTTTCTCCCCTGTTGCCGATTTCTTTCTCCGCCCAGAACCGCCGCTCGCCGGCGGCGTGGACTACACCACCCACCCAGATTTCTTCCCCTCTCACCGGTGAACATCCCCTCCAAGTTTCACCTCCATCCGAGCCACGGTTAGCCGCCACTCTCGCCTCCAAACAAATGGGTTTTTAAGGCTTTTCACCATTTTGGACCACCATACACGGCCAAATCAGCCACCAAGCACCACCATTGGATTCACCACATCAAGGGCTTCCTCCCCATGTCTTTCTTTTTCCCAAACTCTCACTTTTTCTCATATGGGTTTCTCAAAACACCCGTTCGGTTGCACCACCGTGCGCCGCCGTACACGGCCACCCGTGGTGTTTCACCACCACCATCTTGTTCCTCTCATCCTCATGAACCTCTCCAAGAAATTTCATGGCCAACGGAGCTTCGTAGAGCTCACACTCTCCCGCACTCTCCAAGGCCAAAAATGGTTTCAAACGGCCGATCTGCCGCCGTTAGCCACCGTCCGACCACCACCTCGCCACCACAGCTCCACCACATGTTCCTCTACCTTTCCCTAGCTTTCCATGAAGTTCTATGGCTTTTCGCTACCTCGCGTCTCCTCCGCTCACCGTTCGGAGTTACTGTTCACGGCGTGATGCCGCCGTGCTCCGCCACCTTTGACCATCACAAGGCGACCGTGAGTCTTCCAAGACCACGCCTAGCCTTTCTCAAGCCCAAACTACCACTTTATGTGGTGGACAGACACCGTACCGCCACGTATGCTCCTCCGACGCATGTTCGTGACGAGCAGCGAGCGACGCACGGGTTATCCCGTCGATGGTATAACCCTCTATCTTTAGTTATTTATGTTTAACATAGTTGATTTGGTTGGCTGTAGACTGTGTAGTTAGTGTTTGTGGAGTTCGCTGCGTAGTTGTGAAACGAAGTGTGGTTGTGAAGTGTTAGGCTTGATTTTGTAGTTTTGTGGACTGTGCTGTGAAGTATAGGCGTGAGATGGATGCCGTAGATGTGATACGGCGGGTTGTGTGAAGAGAATACGCGTGTAGCGTATTCTGTGTAATGCAGCGACGCGCCGCGCGACGTGCGCTGTAGTGATGTGGGTCGTAGAAGGAAGGGAGTACGCATGTAGTGTACTCCGTGTGGTATGGCGATGCATCGTGTGATGTGCATCGTGTTGATGAGTGTTGTAGCGAAGGAAGTACGCGTAGCGCGTACTCCGTGTCGCGTAGCGATGCACCGTGAGACGTGTATCGCAGTGATGGGTTTTGTAGTGTGAATGGAAGAGAGTTCACGTGAGTGTACTCTGTACTAAGTCGTGATACACCGGATGGCGTGTCACGAAGGGTTGGATGGCGTAGCAGAGAAGTGTGGAGCGTATGGTGTAATGTTGGGAAACTGTATGACAGTGTCCCGAAGCAGTGATGATATGGATTATAGTCCGGGATGACTGGTGTCATCTTGTGGTTGACTATGGCTAAGAGTATATGGATTGAGAAATGAGTTGTTTGTTTGGTTGTTATTGATAATTTTAATGAACTTGTTTTAGTGCAAAGGCTTTCTGAAGTCAATTTATCTCTTCCGAGTATAGTGAAACCTCAAGTTGGCCGTGGTGTTGCAAGTGCTTACAATATGGCAATTGAGTTCAGAAGTGAAAATCTTAAGGACTTGAGTGTTCCTCTTCCAGCTGTTGTGCAGTTCCTCGTGTCTCGCGCTCTATTCTCATAGAACGCGACGATCGAGGTAAGTTAGCCTCTAACTTACTATCAGTTTATTGTGTATGTGTGATGGGTAAGAGAACTACAATTTATGTATGTATGTTATCGTATATGCCATGTCATGCTATGTCATTACATGTTTATCTGCTACGTATGATTTAATCTCTCATGAATAATTATCTGTTACATAATCTTTTCTGTCATACAATGATGTATGTTATAAGTATGCCATGTTAAGTATGCCATGAAATGTTATGATTAAATCATATTGTGCCATTTACAAGTATACGCCATGTTAGAAAAGTATATGATATTAATTAATATCTCATGCATTAAGAAAGATAAGACATGTTATGTTACGTATAATACGTGGGGCCACAACAACTGTGGAGTACGTATTATATTTTATGTTACGTGAATACGTGGGGCCACAACAACTGTGGAGTACGTATTATATTTAATGTTACGTATATACGTGGGGCCACAACAACTGTGGAGTACGTATTATATTTTTATGTTACGTGTATACGTGGGGCCACAACAACTGTGGAGTACGTATTATTTTTTATGTTACGTGTATACGTGGGGCCACAACAACTGTGGAGTACGTATTATATTTTATGTTACGTGTATACGTGGGGCCACAACAACTGTGGAGTACGTATTATATTTTATGTTACGTGTATACGTGGGGCCACAACAACTGTGGAGTACGTATTATATTTTATGTTACGTGTATACGTGGGGCCACAACAACTGTGGAGTACGTATTATATTTTATGTTACGTGTATACGTGGGGCCACAACAACTGTGGAGTACGTATTATATTTTATGTTACGTGTATACGTGGGGCCACAACAACTGTGGAGTACGTATTATATTTTATGTTACGTGTATACGTGGGGCCACAACAACTGTGGAGTACGTATTATATTTTATGTTACGTGTATACGTGGGGCCACAACAACTGTGGAGTACGTATTATATTTTATGTTACGTGTATACGTGGGGCCACAACAACTGTGGAGTACGTATTATATTTTATGTTACGTGTATTCATGGGGCCACAACAACTGTGGAGCATGAAGTATGGGGCCACAACAACTGTGGAGCATACACTACGTGAGACACAGCAATTGTGACACGTAGAATACGTGGGGCCACAACAACTGTGGAGTACGTATTAAGTCAAGTTTCAGATCAAGTGCATGATAAGTCAAGTTTCAGATCAAGTTCATGTTTTGTTATGTACACGTACATGTTATGTTCATGATCAAGTTATGTTCCAAGTTCATGTTCACATCATGTTAAGTTCACGTTTACAGTATGTCTCAAGTTCACGTTTATGTCATGATATGTTCAAGTTTATGTTATTTTCAAGTTCATATTTATGTTATGCATGTTTACGTTCATGCTACATTTCAAGTCCATGTTATGTTTTAAACTCAAGTTCATGTCATGTTAAGTCAAGTTCAGTTCACGTTTAAGTTCTGGTTATGTCATGTTATATGTCAAGTTATGCTATGCTTATGTACGACTTTACTTATGCATTTATGCTTTTACTGCCATGCATGCATCTTTAACCTGTGTGTGAGTTTTATGTTAACTTACTGAGATTTGTAATCAAATCTCACTGTGGTAGTCCCAACTACCATTCCCCCCGAATGGTAGATCTTGTTACAGGACCCAAAGAAGAATTGGAATCTGACCATCTGAATACGGTCATCTAGGCTACGGTGCGATGTTGATGATGGTATAGTATTTAACTTAGGTTAATGCTTGTACTTTTGGAGTTGTATCTCAAGTATTCTTTTGATCACAACCATTTTAGACTAGTGTGGTGATCACGGCTTTTTAGTATGCCTTTATGTATGAAATATGTTTCAAGTATTTGGGATATTTTTAGTTTGGTGCATAGTATTGCTAAAGAAAAAAATTATCCGCTGCGAATATTGCATAATGCTAGATGCATGTTAGGAACTTTGCATCTTATATGTCATGAACGGGGGCAGGTAACCTTGTGTTGCATGTCTCGACGTTTCAAATGTCTGTTCAATCCCAAGCGGAATTTGGGGGCGTCACAAACGGCATCCCATATCTGTTTGTCAAATATGTCGTGTCGAATGTGACGACATCACCAAAATATTTGTAGGATGTCCTACTTCGTGCATCCGCCCAGAATACATTCCTCAAACGCCCGTCATCATCCATATCCACTAGTGAAAAAAACCCGTCATTCTTGTATTGCATCCGGGTAAAGTACTCACGGAGGGCTCCAGCTCCACCTTTCCCAAGTCGAAGGTGACGTGCTTTGTCAATATAGTTACGACAATCTTTTTCATTGAAAGGCAGGTTTTCAAACCCATCCGCTTCTTGAACAAGAGATGCGAAACTCTTGTTCATTCTGATCCCAGCCTGATCATTTATATCTAACACCCTCTTAACAGACTCGCTGACTTCTCTGTTGCAGCGAAAGAACCTCGACTTTTGTGGACTTAGACCGTGATTATGAGAATTGTTAACACTCGACAACTTCAACACCCCTTTCTCGAATAAGGCATTTATCCTTGCCTTATAGTCTGTCTTTGATGTCGGACGTGGTCTAGCGACATTTGACGTACGGTTCCGTGCCTTCCCACCCCGAACACAACCCAATGTCACATCTAACACTCACATCTTCAAACCTATGACTCCTTTGTGTTATTATGCCAAAACTACTTTGTTGCCCATATCTTTTATAGTAACAAAGTAACTCATCTTCAGATTCAAACACCATATCCAACTTCGGCTCCTCAACGATTTCGGCCCCCTCAGTATGGACAGTATTTTGTGGCCTTAGCCCAAATTGATCGGCTTGTTTCGATTCAACATGATCATGATACAAGGCCGTAGGCATACTTTTTCCCGTAGAGTCAGGTGATATATTTTCAAGTTCAACGGCATGGCTTGAACTTGCAGAGTCTGGGCCAATCGGAGGGTTATCTGATGACTGAAATGGAGGTAGCGGATTTGCCTGCAGTTTACACCCACAAAATGAAATAAATTTTATACACTCTGTGTGAAAAAATAAGCCGGTTATCTAGCAAACGAATTTTTTTACCTGACTTGTCCAAGTCATTGGGTTCTCATATGGAAGCGCCACAATTGGCGGTAACCATGCATGTGGAATTGGTGGATTGCAACCATGCATATAGTTTGACAAATCGGGAAACAATTGTATTGGTATTGCCTAAACATTGAAAACTAAAATGATTATGAAACAAAGCATATTGCCCAAAGTATTTGCAGTAGGAGGCATTGATCGAAGTGGATAGAATGGTCTTGTGCCTACTACGGAACAAGACCACTCATGATAAGCCCAGAAAGAACTGAATTTTAAAGTTCCAAAATTATTACCTGGGTTAATGGATTTGTTGGATGCTCTTCGGTAGGAGGTGTACTAGAAGATGCATGCTCCTTCCCTTTCTCGATCTAGAGAATATTGATGAATATTAAAATTAGTCTTATACAAATTTAATAAAATGCTCCTTCCCTTTCAAATGCTACTCTCTTATTATTATTAATAATAATATATATTCAAAAACCATATTTTAAAAAGGAAAAGATTTAAGTTATTGCGAAATCACATTATTTCACATAAATATAATGTGCAACTTTTGTGTAAACAAAAAAAGAAACTGGCAATTGAAAACTCACATGGGTCAAAAACTCATGAAGATGATGTATAATTAGACTGAGAAAATCTAGCCAATGATCAAGCAGCTTGCAGCATTTACATTCTTCAGGTATTTTGCAGTCGTTAGAATAGAATGTATTTTGGCTATAGCCTTGAGAATAGTATGAGATCATTGAATTAATGATCATTTCGTATGTATCTAGCCTGAAACTTTTAAAGAAGTACTCTTCAATATCATAACGTTAACGACAAAAATTGGATTTCATGAAACGACAGAATTCATCAGCCGTATGCATTATGAGATGTATAAAATGTGTGAGCCAGTCCATCAACATACAAACAGTATTATATTCCACGGCTAAAAGAGATTCAAAGTATAGGTTGCAAGTAGATAGCTAGCTAGCACTCACTCCTCTTCAATAAAATTCCCATCTTAATTACTTTGCACGTGGAAGAGTTACACATGCACTTTTCGTAGCTAGTCTCTCAGTCTCACATTGCACGGTTGTTAGCTAGTCTCTCAGTCTCACATTGCACGGTGGTTAGAATTACTTTGCACGGTTGTTAGATAATTATTCGTACCCATATTAAAACCACCAAAAAATATAACTAAACATAATTACACACGGTTGTTAGATAATTAATGAAACAAACTAACCATATGGCCAAATCTCAGACTATTTTTCCTACATCATAGCAACACTACTCTGTTTAAGCTACCATTTCACTAATAGAATTTTAAATGATTGCATGGGTAACTAAGGCAGCTGCTTTTCACCATGTTCTCTGAACTGCAATTATTTCCAGGCTTTAACTACAATTTCTAAACTTAGAAATGCATATGCATGTACCTTCTACGTAAACCTATTTGTTCTTCATTTTTTTCGGTGCCCAAGACTCACATATCATATATTTGAACTATTTTGCAGTAAAATTTTTTGGGACATTTTTGTTTGTCTTTCGAAAATGAATAACACTTTCTCATGTAAAATAAAACACCATCCCGTTATGCAAGTTTGTAAAATACTAAAAGGTTACCTGCTTGTTCTAAAAAACATCACGAAAACTAAAAATGAGGAAGCTTGTACTTTTCGAAAAGACGATGGTTTACATTTGAAATCGAAATGCTGGCTGGGATTCAGTTGCTGAGACCAAAATGTACTGTAATCGCAGAAAATATAGCAAAACAGAGACTAGTGAGATGAAAATACAGAATGAGAGAGGAGTTGCTCACCAGAGTGAAAATGATGGAGGAGATCAGTGGAACTCACCTCGGAGGAGGCTGTCGCAGCGGTGCCGGTCGCAGAGGAGGCCGGTCGCAATCCTGTTGCAATCCTCGTCGCAATGAATGGAGCTGAACAAATCTTCCGCAGCACGTTTCGTTTCTATACATTTCCCTCCTTTTTCCTTTTTTTTTTAATCGCACTGCCACGTCAGCGTTGGTGCGCAATCCGTTCCGCGGCGCGCTTGCATGTAGAAGAACTGTTATTTATGTTCCTCTAAAGTGTTGGACTCATTTGGATACTAAAAATATTTTAAAATTTCTATAAATAATATTGAAATAATTTGTAAATAATAGTAAAATAATATAAAAACAGTTGTATTCCAAAAAGTCTTTAGAGTTGACATAGAAAATGTTTACAATTCTGAATTTAAAGATTGGATGGCTTGGATATTAATAATATATGGTACAAGCTGGTCATCCATATTTGACAAGGTCAGAGTTAATACAATTATATATGTTTATTAACCAAGTAAAAAAAATGCATTGCACACTTATAGAGTTTTGCTACATACAAATAAAGTCGCATACTAATACTAATTACTTCATATTCAAAATTTAAATTAGCATTATTTTCAATAAAATCTACTTTTTGACCAATTATATTATATTGGTGCATATATTAGTATGCAGTTGTGCTTGTAACTAGATTTTTCCATATATATAATTAAGATCCTATAGACTCTCTCTCTCTCTCTCTCTATATATATATATATTTATATAAATGGTTGCAGAGGAGGAGTCCAGCGTAAAAATTATATATCTATATTCATGTAGAATAATTATTACATACTATTGAAGCACAGATACGCGGTACTCTCATCCTATTCAAAAAGATATATTAATTAAAATTTATACTTGCATAAGTAATTTTAATTATACGATATATTACGATAGAATAATATTTTGTATAATATATTACGATATATTATACTGCGTACTCTCTCCTGTTTGGTTACACAGATGAGATGAGATATTTTAAATATTAATGAATAAAATATTGTTATAATATAATTTTTTAATATTAATTTTGTATTGAGATTTAAAAAAGTTAAATTGTTTATTATATTTTGTATGAGGATTTGAAAACATTGTAATGATGAGTTGAGATGATATTTTTGATTTTATGTAACCAATCCAGGCCTAAGAGTATCATGTCATTCCTATTCTAACATAACCTAATAATTTTTTTCTAATTAATTTACTAAATAATATATATTTATTAGTCATCTCCTTAACCCATTACTACATTTCTTATTTCTAAAAAACCACAAACCAATCGATTGCACCAAAGGTTTTCAAAACCCAAGTTGCCGCACGTTCAGCCATCTTGTATTACCGCTGACTCATACGTATAATAGCATTTGTCCCTTTCAAAATCTTTCTTTACAAAGTGACAAAAAGATTACAAACACAAGAAAAATCAAAACAAAAATAAAAGACATAAGATACCTTCGAGGAAGCAGAGCCAAGCCATGACCATTGACCGAATTACTTCAATATATGATATCAGGTACACAAACAAAGACTTGGTATGCTATAATGGAAGGAGTGGCAAAACAAACAAAGGCTTTGGTGTGCAACAATATTGGAAGTTGGAATCAGTCAATCTTCCACCTAACATTTGCACCATTCACCCACTGCATGTAATTAACTTTTATATTTTAATAATGTAAATTCATGAACGAGGTAGGTTTAATTATTTATTATATCTTTAATGCTCACTTTTTCAAGCGTGGATTAGTCTTTCTTTTAATAAGTGGATTGGACATGTGTAATATTTAATTAATAGAATGAAGTTTGTAGAGTCCGTGTTCGTATTCAGAATCTCTACTTTAATACCGCTTCAAAGTTTAAACAGAAAAGATATTAAGGTAGTGTTTTCTTTGCAACATAATTCATATATCGTTTTAGCATATACACCGCTTGTCTGGGAATATATTTGTTTTAAAATATTCTTAAGCTATTTCTTAAATTATTCACAAACTATTATTTATTATTTCATAAACTATTTCACTACTACTCACAGATATTTTGAGATATTGTTATTATCCAAACACAAGACATATGCTTAGGATCCGTCTGGATACATAACTATTTTTAGGTATTTTTAAATATTCTTAAATATTTTATTTTTAAATATCATTTAAACATAAAACACTTTTAAATTTTAAATTTCTAACTTTTTTTATTTAATCATTACAATTTTATCAAATTTTCAAACAAAACACAATATATATATATAATTTCTTAAATTTTAAAATAAAAATAATATTTAATTTTATAATATTTTTATTTAAGTTTTTTAAATTTAATAAAACATTTTAGTTTAAACTATTTCTTATTATTTGAAAGATATTTCTTTGCCTTTGACATAGATATTTTGAGACATAGGATCAAACCAGCCTTAGAGTACTAGTAGTTGCATAAAAATTGAGTACAATAAACTCAATATATTGTTTTCAACTAAAGTTATTTTCACTGGCCAAGCCCAAGTTGCTGGTCAAATCTTATTTTGGGCATAAAAAATTACTCCCCTGACACAGTAATATACTGAGTAAAAAAGTACTCTTATTTTCATTGGCCAAGTAGAGAAAGAAAGTGACACAATAATATACTAAGTTAACGGATCCCCTGATTTAAAATTTTCCATTCTAATTTTTTTGACAATTTAAATTTCTTTGAATTCTTCGACTATTTGAATTTTTCTTGGGATTTTAATTCGTAGAATTTTTCATATGATTGAATTCTTCTTAGGATTAAATTCATAAAATGTCATGTTATAAGTTGTTTTCTTAATAATAAATCTTTCTTATTCAAATTATAGTTAAAATAAAAATAAAAGAAAATTTGAAAATTAATATTTTAATAAAATAGTGATTTAGAAAATTTGTTATTTAGTGTTGTTAAAAAGTGATTAATTAAATTTATAAAAAATAAATTTTTTAATTAAATTTTAGTAAAAATTTATCTAGGACAACACTCACGCTCGAATTCTCATTGAAGTACATGGAAAATGTATTATTTTAAATCGGAAAAATCTAGTTATAAATATAATTATGTACTAATCTGTGTACTAATTTAATATGATTGGTCAAAAAGTAGATTTTATAGAAAACAGTATTAATTTAAATTTTAAATATAAAAAAATTAGTATTAATATGTAAATTAATAGGTAATTTTACTTGTTGTAGTAAAACTCTTTTAAATCAGTAATATCAGGACGTAACCTGTTGTATCCATCTACCCACCACAGACCAAAGGACTATTCGTTGCAATCTTGACCGTCTCAGCGTGGGGATTTGCACTTCACTTTTATGATGCAAATCTCAAATTTTCCCGTGGTTTATTAGTCAGAAAGAGGCACTTATGCTTAGATCGATGTCGCACGACTTCCGAGGATTCCCTCACGAAATTTCGGAAAAATCACTAGTTACTCCTTCAAACCAATCTGAACCCCATATGTTTGACAAATTGCCCTTACACGTACGTCAGTACGGTGGGCTGGGTGCTGTGATATTTCTTGCACTAATGGACACCCTCGATAATGATAGGCTTAATGTTTCTGTTATTTATTTATATTTATTTAATAGTTAAAAAAGATAATTATTAGTGAAGTTGTATATATTTTTTAATATTAAAAAATAATAAAAAATATTTAAAAAAATTAATAAAAATTTCAAATACACTATAAAATAATGAATAGGTGATAAAAAAGTAATAAATTTATATTATAGGTAAAGGTAGGTAGAGTGCTCTGATCATTTCTTGCACCAATGGGCACCCTTGATTGCTTTATTGCTTTATTGCTTTATTGTGGAGTATGTAAATGATGGGTGCTCTGAAGAATATGGAACAGCTGCAGTCCAACTTGTTTTGCTTTAATCTTCAGC
The DNA here is from genome assembly GCA_011037825.1 of Carya cathayensis. Classification (NCBI taxonomy): domain Eukaryota; kingdom Viridiplantae; phylum Streptophyta; class Magnoliopsida; order Fagales; family Juglandaceae; genus Carya; species Carya cathayensis. Next base: position 2,020,384 of record QGSO01000216.1, on the reverse strand, counting down.
TATATAAAGCCAGGCCAGAGAAGGGTATTCAACCAAAAGGTAATTGGGGAGGTTGAAGACTCTCACTTTCCTACAAGAACCGGCATCTTCCCCTCACAATTCTCATGTCGAATCCTCCCAGAGTTCGACACATCTCAGAATGCTTTATCAAACCAGAATATGCATTGGAAGAGTCGAAGCAACCCTTATACCTGTCGCCATGGGATCTTGCCATGCTCTCTGTGAACTACATACAAAAGGGCCTTTTTTACAAGAAGCCTCCTGCATCAGATGACCAAGATCAAGCCTTCGTCAAGACTCTCTTGGACCGGTTGAAGAGCTCCCTCGCCCTCGCCCTTGTCCATTTCTATCCACTTTCCGGTCGTCTTGTGACACAAAATAATGAAAACCCACCTTCCTGCTTGGTTTTCGTTGACTGCAATAACAGTCCTGGAGCTAAATTTATCCACGCAGCGCTAGACATGAATATAGCAGACATCCTTTCACCGATTGATGTCCCATCTGTTGTTCAATCGTTATTTGATCATGACAGAGCGATCAATCATGATGGGCATACAATGGCTCTGCTTTCCATTCAAATGACAGAGCTCAAAGATGGCATTTTTATTGGCTGTTCCATCAACCATTCAATTGCTGATGGAACATCTTATTGGCATTTCTTTAACTCCTGGTCTGAGATCTTTCAGGCAGGTGGAAATAATGTTTCCCTTTCGCGTCCACCTATCCATAAACGATGGTTTCCTGATGGATATGGTCCAATCATCAACCTCCCTTTCACCCACCCAGATGAGTTCACAAGCAGGTATGAAGCACCCGAACTCAGAGAGAGGATGTTCCATTTCTCATCAGAATCCATAGCCAAACTCAAAGCCAGGGCCAATGCAGAGAACAACACAAACAGAATCTCATCCTTCCAATCCTTGTCGGCACTTGTCTGGAGGTGCATAACTCGTGCACGCCGTTTTCCACACGACCAAATAACCCATTGCAGGATGGCCACCAATAACAGAACAAGAATCGATCCACCCTTTTCTCCCGACTACTTTGGGAACTCGATTCATGTGGTGGCAGGAGTAGCCACAGCAGGGGAATTGCTTGAGCAGAGTCTTGGGTGGGCGGCATGGAAGTTGAACCAGGCCGTGCTTAACCACTCTGACAAGATTGTGCGTGGATGGCTCGACGCCTGGCTGCAGTCTCCGACTGTTCATCAACTTAATCGGCTATTTGACCGTTACAGCGTGATGATGGGGAGTTCACCCAGATTCAACATGTACGGGAATGAATTTGGAATGGGGAAAGCAGTGGCACTTCGGAGTGGATATGCAAACAAGTTTGATGGGAAAGTTTCATCATACCCGGGATATGAGGGAGGAGGAAGCGTAGATTTGGAGTTTTGCCTTCCACCAGATTCAATGAGAGCTCTGGAATCTGATGAGGAATTCATGGATGCTGTCACTCTTTCCAATCGGCTGCACTGATATTTGCAAACCTTTTCCCTGGCGTCTGACCTTTCCAAATCTATGGACTGCAAGAAAAGCAAGCAATGGCATGTTTCTAGGGTGCCAAAACAGTGCCATGATTCTTAGGAAATCAATAGTTATGTTTGTTGCACGATTGGTAATATTAACAGTGACATAGGAATCTATGATGTTAGAGTAATGTTATTCTCAATCTCCTAATATGCATCAATATTTGAAAATTTTTATTTAATTTTTCAATTATGTATTTATCATTTGAAGTCACGTGAAGTGGTCGTAGTCAATTTATTTGTCATTAGCACGGAACAAAAAGTCTGAACTGTGAGCATTAGTTGTAAGCTAGGCATAGTAAAAATTTAGCCAAGATTTGGTCAGTTTGCTAAAAATGCATCCACATCAAGGTCCATATATCCACAGTAATTTTAACTTTCATGTTTTTAACTGGCTAAATGTAGCCAGCCCACCTCTTCGGCACCTACATCTCTCCCTCCACCTCTTGTTTGTTTGCGGCAATGAAGAATCATAAAGCTTGGGAGGCCTCTGCATTTTAAATCATGTCATTTGATTGATGTATTTTTTTTTTCTGCTCTTTTATTTTCTCTAAATTTTTGTTGGATATTGAATTCATTTGAGTTCTTACACGACTTGAGTTGAAGGGAATTAAATTGTTGAGAAAATATTATGTTTTATAGTAGAAGAATATAACTGTTGGAGAAATATAGCGTTAAAAAAATATATTCGTTGGAAAAATTTGACCGTTGGAAGTAGGGGTGTAAAAATAAACTGACAAACCGGAAAACCGGCCCGGACCGGATCGAACTGATTGGTTCGGTTCGGTTTTTGACCGGTTCGGTTTGGAATCGTTTCTTTCATTTTAAAAACCGGTCAAATCCGGTCCGAAATTGGTTTTATGTTTTCCAACACCAAACCGGACCGGTTCACATATTATATATTTCATATATAATATATATAATAATGTATGAAATAATATATTATAATTTATAACATAACATTTTAATCTTAAACCTAAATATTTATTTGATCATATATTTTAAATATAAAATATATATATTAAATACATTTTATTGCTTAATAAATTCTCAATAGATTTTTTTTTTATAAATACATTAATAATACTAATATACTTAATATATTAAAACCGAAAAATTGGACCGGACCGGAACCGGTAAAACCGGACATACCGGTTTATGGGGGTAACCGGTGCGTAATCGGTTTTTAAAAATATAAAACCGGTACATACCGGTTCGGTCCTAGATTTTATCCAAAACCGGACTGGTTACACCCCTAATTGGAAGAATATGACTGTTTTAAAAAAGAGACCGTTAAAAAATTATAACCGTTGAAATAATATGAACATTAGATAATTAATGTGTACTTTTTTAATAACGGATAAATATTTCAATTACCATTAGAATTAAAATAAATGAAAATATCAAAATCAATAGTTTAATAAAATAATGATAGATTTAGAGAGTTTGTTATTTGGTGTTGTTGAAAATTGACTAGCTAAATTAGAAAAAGTGAGTTTTTCTAATCAAATTTTGATTAAAGAATGGCTATACCACTTCTAAGGCTCTAATACGATTGAAGATTTCTATGCAAAAGATGTTACAAAAGGGTGTAGCAAAGGTGTATACAGATAGAAGTTCCATTCCTGAGGAGGTTAAAGGAAATACTATTATACTAACTTTAAAGAAAGATGGGTGTCCATTATTGAGATGCATGCATTTTGTACGGTGGCCTTGTTCATGCCCTCTTTTTCAGCCGATAAATGAGAATTGATTAGTCTTTGGAGGAACAAAAAAGTTGCAACTATACACAACCTTTGTCCAAGCCATTCTAGCACTCGTGTCGCCAACGGCATTCAAGTATGTATTTTTCAGCCGATAAAATGTCATGTCACTAAAACTGCTTACGTAAAGTAATAATTTTAATTACATGACATATTGTATCCGACCGAGAATATTACGCGTTCATACTTTCGAACTATCTAATAATACTAATATTTGATAGTCTTGATCCATTATTTTCTCCTTTTTTTTTTCAAAATTTTAATATTAAATAGATTTTTTTTTTTTTTAATAATGAGAACAAACGAGTTTATTATGAGAGAGAGAGAGAGTGACAGTTCATGTATAAATAGGAAGTTAGCAAATCCTTCGTATTTTTGATAGAAATCTACCCTAATATAGACCAGAAGAGAGAACTTTTTTCCGGGCCTACCTTTAGTGAGTTCTTGGCCCACTTACCATTTCTGAAGAAATGAAAGAAGTTCATTGATCCATTATTGGACTATCCATTAAGATCTATTAAGCCCATTTGAGCATAGCTTTTATAATAAGTTATGAAGCTCCCCCCCATTCTAGAGTGCAATAGGCGATCCACCTCTTTCTTCTAAAGAAAAATATTAACTGTATTTAGAAGAAAATTATAAAAACATCGTACTTCTCTATGCGTCAGTTATTGATATATTAAAAATTATTAAATTTAAAAATTAAAATTTAAAAAAAAAAACAGATAATATGAAACTTGTACATAAAATTGTAAGTACATGTAATACTCTTTTTCTTCTAAATATAGGTTTTTATCATTAGCAGTAGAAAATTCAAATTAAGTTAATAAAAATAGTAATTAATAATTTTCTCAATTTGATTTAACATTGATGATTGACGACTAATGATGATAGTAGTTAAATTTCTTAGAAGTAGTAGGCTAAGAACCCTATGACAAAAGAAGTGATCATTTTAAATTCTTTTTCACTAAATTATTTAATGATACATTTATTAGATTTTACAATATGATAACCATTCCGGCCATACTAAAAATATATATATTTTTAAATCAAAACATTGCTTATAGCTTTATTCAACTGATTCAATGCAATGTTCATTACTCTCTTTACGTGAATTGGAGTTTCCAGCTTTGTCTTTCATCGAGCATCCTTCTCGTATCTTCAATCAATACATCATACTCAGTGCAGATTTCATCATAACTTGTTCTAGCTTTAATAATCATCTAGACATCTCCTTCTAGGATCACACGTTAGAGTCCTACCTCAACGCATAATATCATTGTTCTTCTCAAAGCTAAGGCTTCTGCAGCTACTACCCTCATGCAGCTGCTACATTTACGATGATAATCCCAATTCCCGCCTTTTTTTCTTTATTGTCAACCGCAACATCAAAGTTAGCTTTTGCATATACGCCTCTTGGTTTCAACCATCTGACCTATTATCTCACTATGGCAGTTTGTTGGTGATCATCTTGCGCCTGACACGGAGTTGATTGGCAGTCTAGTAAGCTTTGTTTTGCAGATCTATACAGTCGTCTAGGATTCTCAAATTTATTCTCATAAATTAGAGATTACTTCTTAGCCATAACCTCTTCATGATACAGGCCACCAGTTCAACATCTTCAGGTTTTAGCTTTCCATTAACTTTTTCTACATATCCATAAAGTCTTTCTCAACGCTTGATAATTTTTGAACTTGTCTATTTGTTTCAATCCAAACATCTATTGCAGCTGGACAACTCCAAAGTATATAGACTATGGGATTTTTCTTCTCTTTCATAGATTGGGCATAAGCTTATGTCTATAATCCTTTTATTAAATAAATTACTTCAAGATGGGAGAATGTTATGAGCTGCTTTCCATATGAAATGTTGAAAGATCTACGAACCCTTAGATTTCATATGACCTACCTATCTGATTGTGATTCATAGTAGTTTGAAGACTGTCCTTTCATCATTCTCACTCTACTTTGCTCCACAATAAAGGCATTCTTTACTGTGCAGATTCCTTTTGGACTGGGACCCTGAATTCTTTTATCCTCTGCACCTGTTAGTGGGATGTTCTTTATTGTCCCAACCTCTTCTTTGCTGAAAATTTCATCCACTAGCCTATTCTTCCATTGCCTTGTTCCTGCTTCAATTAGTTCAGAAACTTTTGCTTCGACATTCAAATATTTAACAGGTGATTAAACTCTAATGTATGATTGTAGTGCCATTTATCCAACCATATCTTAATTTTGTTCCAATTTCCTACCCTCTATACCAAACAAGTTTTGATCAAATCAAAAGATGAGCACATACTTTTCCACATCAAGGATGGTCTTGCACCTTCCTCATCTTTAATTAAATCCTTGTTTTTAAAGTATTTTTCCTTCATTATTAATGCTAGCAAAGTTAATGGATTTTGGATTATCCTCCAATACGGTTTTGCAAGTAAGGCCTTGTTGAAACTTTCAAGGTCTCTAAACCCTAACCCACCAGTCCTCTTTGATTCTCTCATTTTGTTCCAACTTCTCCAATGAATTCTAGAACCATTATTTTTGAAGCTCCACCAAAATTTGGACATCATGGAAGTGATTTCTTTACAAAGCTTTAGAGGCAATTTAAAAACACTCATAAGAAAAATAGGCAAGGCTTTGATTACAGCTTGATTAAAATTTCCTTCCCTTCTTAAAAAAAGAAGGTATTTTTTCAACTATTGACCTTAGTCCACATCTTTTCCTTAAAATGTCTAAATAATCTCCCCAGGTTGACCATTCACCAAGATTGAGTAGGAAACATAAGTTACACACTCCATAATCAAAGCCATCCACCTATCTTCAAACCCGAGCTTGTTCATCATTGCCTCTAAGAACTTCCACTCTATTTTGTCATATGCTTTGGACATGTCAAGCTTGAGTGTCATACTACCTCTTTTTCCTTTGTCTACTCTTCATGGTGTGCATAGTTTCATAGGCCATTATGATGTTATCTGTGATTAGCCTTCTTGGTATGAATGCACTTTAACAATTTGATATAATAGCAAGCAAGATCTTTTTTAACCTGTTTGCTAATACTTTTGATACAAGTTTGTAAAGCACATTACATAAACTTAATGGCTTGAACTCACTAACTACAACATGATTATTAACTTTAGGAATCAAAGCTAGGTAAGTAAAATTTAATACCTAACTTCTCCCCATTTGAAAAACTTAAGACAGCTTGACATAAGTCACATACCTCCCTACCCACTATGTTCCATAAGGTTTGATAGAAACAAGCCCCATAGCCATCAGGCCCAGGAGACTTCAATTCTTTTCAACTTCTTCTGTTGTAAATTCTTTTTCCAGTTCTTCATTCATAGCCACTGTAACTTTAGGTTCAACTGTAGCTGTGCAATAAGCAATGCTCTCCATAGTGGAATTTGTAGACTTGAAAAGATCTTTTAAAAGTTGAGTGAAGGCCCCTTCAATAATTAGTCGACCAGTCAAAATTTTGCTATGTGAATATGTAATCTTCTTAATACAATTCATTTTTTTTTCTTTGACTAGCATATGCATGAAAGTACTTGGTATTCTTGTCCCCCATCATATATTAATTCTGTTTTTGTAACATCTAGACCCCAAAAAAGTAATTATTGTTATTATTATTATTATTATTATTATTTTGAGATATGTTTTAAAATAGATTTTAAGATGGTGCTTGTTGTTGTTTGGGTTTCTTCCCCTATCCCGAGCATCTCTCTCGTTGGTTCTTTTTTTAGTTTGAATACGACCCCTGAATCGAAACAAACTTCCAACTCCCAACTTTATCCAATCTTCTCCTCAAGACTCACGTTATTCCCTCACCCTCGTCTATAAAATCCCACGGGACCTCAGTTTTGAAGACAAGAAAAGTCCAGTTGACTCAAGAGAGAAAATTAATCGTATAGCCTTTTTTTTTTGGTCCAGCCACCGCCAACCACCATAGGGGTCGTCAAAGCTCCTTTTCGGCTACCCAGGACTCGTCGACCAGGCACCTCCCTCCACCTCGCACTTTTTCAAGGACCAGTTAAGTCGCCGGTCACTTCCAACCACCTCAAAGCCTCTGTCGCATCTAGCCTCCTCTCTAGGTTACGAGCTACGACGTGAGATTATGGAAGCAGTGTCAAGAGGTAATTAGTATGATCATATAATTGCATGTGTACTGTAAATGTTCTAATGGTATATAATAATATGATGTTTGTCTATGGTATGCTATGAGCTAAGTCAAGGTTAGATTCATTTCACGATCTTTGATGAATTATGATATTATACTTGTATGAATAAATTTGTTGTTTGATGGAGTGAATGATTCTAAAATTACATGGAAGTCATGAAATGTTCATGTAGTAATTTAAGTCAAGTATGCTAGGTAATAAAATAGCCAAATTATGTATGCCATGTTTATGTAGTACTTAGATCATGTATGTCATGTTCATGTAGTGATTAAATCATATATGCTATATAATGTCATGAAATATTTTGATCAAGTATTTTATGTAAAATTCATATAGAACCCAAATCATGTATGCCATGGAATGTTTATGTTTAGATCATATTATGCCATGTACAAGTATATGTCATGCTAGAAAAGTTTATGATATTAAATAAGTTCTCATACATTAAGAAAGATAAGATGTTTCAAGGTGACATGAACCTAGACATGTTCACCACAAGTTATGTTAAGACAGTGTCATGGACCTAAGCGCGGTTTATCATATGTTAAGTGAAACACGGACCTAAGCGTGTTTCACCCCAAGTTATGTTAAAGATGACATGGATCTAAGCGTGTTTATCACAAGCCATGTTAAGGATGACACGGACCTAAGCGTATTCATCACAAGTTATGTTAAGGATGACACGGATCTAAACATGTTCATCACAAGCTATGTTAAAGATGACACAGACCTAAACGTGTTCATCACAAGTTATGTTAAAGGTGACACAAACCTAACCGTGTTCACCACAAGTTATGTTATGCGGTGCCACGGACTCAAGCATGGTTCACCTTATGTTAAGTGAAACACGGATTCAAGTGTGTTTCGCTTCATGTTATGACAAATTATGGGATATTACGGACTCAAGCGTAGTTCACCATATAATAAGTGAAAGACAAGATAAACAAGTAATTTATGCATTCACGTTATTTGTTCACCATGATTATGTATGTTTCCGCTTATGTTGATGATGAATAGATATGCTATGAGAATCTGTGAATGATATATGTTTGTTTGAAGAGTCTTTCAAAAATTAGGTCTAAGCTAAATTATATTTTATGGTATGATGTACTATTTATTGAGTATTTGACTTTTTTTTTTTTTTTTTTTGTTTCTTTGTTTCTTTGTTCTCTTCTACATTTAACTGTCATATATGATGATTGTAAGGACATAAAGCTAAAGGACCTAGAGTAGATCTAGTGTAAGGATTTAGTTTCTTTTATGATTTTTGGATAAAAAGTCACGCGTAGGTTAGTTTATATTTTTACTTTACATTTTCCGTTTCATGTTTCAAAAAAGTTATGTTCAATTTAATGAATGTTTTCAATAAATGAGGTATTTCAAGATATGAATTTCTTTACTGAGCATTATATTACGTACGTTAGTAACATCTCTATCCTATGGGAACGGGGTGTTACAGTTTTGCTCTTTGTTTTCACTGCAAATCTTCTTGCTCAAATAGTCTGTGACGCCCCCAACTCCCACATACAGCCACGCGGAAGTCGAGGCGTCGGGATGAAGATAACACGGGTCACACATCCCCTCGCCAAGTGCCAGAAGTGTGTGCACGAGCAAAAAGTGTACAATTAAAAACACACAGCGGTTAGACAAGTCATATAATTAAGTACCAGAATTTTTCTCAGTTAATACAAACCAGATTCAAACATACATACTAAAATATTACAAGTTCGACATCATTTCGAAACCAAATACATATTAATAAAAGCATCGCTAAACATATAATAATTAAAGATCATCCAGCTACTCCTCCGGCGGAGCCGCCTCCTCAGGCTCAACCTCCTCATCATCAAGATCTGCATCAAAATCTACGGCACCAAAAATGGTACCGCAGGTAAGTAAAATCCAACCAACGCAAGATATAAACATATTAAACCCAAACAATATGCATGAATTATGCCCAATGCACATGTCCCCAAAACCATATTTTTCCACACACGCCAAAAGTCCCATTTGGCCCAAAACCTTTCTTTACATATTTTTCCTTAATCGAATGCACCATGACCTCCCCTAGGGGTCATCCGCAAGCCCTGGCTTCATAAC
>QGSO01000216.1:1947413-2003966 GCA_011037825.1 Carya cathayensis | reverse complement strand
GAATCAGCAAACCAACCAAATAAATTATTGTAAAGGCAATAATATATTAAATCTAAAACGAAGCTTGGGAAAATACTTACAGCGCTAAAAAGGATTTTTAGAAGGTTCGGCGCGAAGCAAACGGCGATGCGAAAGCAACGTAACAGTGCAAATGCACTGTTCCCGTGGGTCGCAAAATACCCACTTTTGAACGGGGAAGAACCAAGACCCCAAATTGATAGGGAATGGTCTAGGGAGGTTTATGAAGCTAGTGGAAGTGAGCTTTGGCCGTGGGTGGCGGCGAAAACGCCGGTTGAAGTCAAAAACGTGCAAAACGGAGTTGAGCTCGTGGGAGCTGCTCCGGTGACCGTTTGAGGCCGGAAATGGGTGGGTTAGGACGGCAATGAACCGGTGATGAAGTGGTGAAGAGGTGGTGGCCGGAGGTGGAGCGACGGCGGCGGATCGAGGCAAAAATCGTGTGGCTTTAAGGTGGTTTTCCGGCTAAACGGCCGGCCGGTTGGGGCTGGAAATCGGAGGGGGTGGTCACCGGCCGGAGGGGAGTCGACCGGTAGGGGCAGTGCCGGCCACGTCGCTGGCGAACTGTGGGTCTGGGTGTTGGCCGGAAGTTGCGTGGGTGAGGGGAGAGAGAGAAAGAGAGAGACACGGGAGTGAGGTCCGAACGGGAGAGGAGAGGAAAGAAAGAAAAAAGAGAAAAAGAAAAAGAAGAAAAAGAAAAAAAGGAAAGGAAAAGAAAAAGATGGAAGAAAACAAATGAGGTCCAGTCCTCACTTCGGAAGTCCAACGACTGATTCAAAAAAAAGAACTTTAAAAACAATAAAAACTGAGAAAACATTTTAAACACGTCGCGATGCTAAAATAATTAAAATAATTAGCGAAAACCAACTATTAAATTTTTAAAACCAAAAACAAGCTAAAATAAATTAAACAGCAAATTTAAATTCAACTGCGAATAAAAACTAATTAAAACCCGATTATTTAAAATATAAGCACTATAAAATTAATTAAATTAAAATATTTCTTCAGTGAAAATACACGTAAAAACGGGGTGTCACATAGTCTTCATAATTTTCCTTGTAGATCTTTGGTAACAGCTGCATTGTGAGCACCTTCATTCTCTTGTTCTTTTGTAAGCCTATTTACAAAAGCTCTATTTGCATTTCTACATCTAGCTTTTTTTTAGAGCTCCATCTAATTAAGGCCTTTTTGCGTTTGTGAAGTTTATTCTCTACTATTTTAAAACTGTCATGATCAACCACATTCCTTTTCTATGCATCTTTTATTATTGCTCCACCATCCTTTTCAACAGACCATTTAGCTTTATATCTAAATAATCATCTTCCTTTTCTGATTGTAGGCTGTTCTTCTTTGATTGTTAATAAAAGTGGCTTATGGTTAGAGCACTTTGCATGTAATATTTCTATCTCTAAATTCTTGAGCAATTCTGTCTATTGGAGATTTACCACTACTCTATCTAGTCTCTCTTTTGTAAAAGACTCATCATCATGATTTTTGCTCCATGTAAAATTTTTTTCCCTCTCCACCCTAAGTCCAACAAATATTTTTTTAACCCCCCGCCCTCCATTTTTTTATTTTTTATCTTGGGTTAAAATTTCATTAAAGTCACTTAACACACACCAAGCTTGGTTTGTGGGTGGCTTTAAGAGAGATAACAATCTCTAGGTCTCTTCTCTTCTATTGCATTCAAGGTGGCCATATATACCAGTAAACCATCACCAAGCATTCTTATCAGGATAACATAATTTAGCATGAATATGACTTTGAGGAAAATTAATAATTTCTAGGTCTATCTCCATTTCCCATAACAGTACCAAACCACCTCTCCTTCCAACTAAATCTACTACAAAACAACCATCATATCTCAACCTTCTTTTTAAAGTTTCAAATTTGCTAGCAAGTAGTTTAGTTTCTAGGAATACTACTTTGTGTCTCTATTCCTTTATCAAAAGACAAAGGTCTTGAACTGTTCGAGAGTTCTCAAGCTCCAACAGTTCCAACTCAAGGAATTCATAATGGTTGGTGGGGCTGGCAAGCAGCCTCTACCAAAGATAAATTGTTTTGACATATCTGGCTCCTCTTCACTTACTTTGCATTTTTTCCTGTTTTCTATTTCAATACTGTCATTATTAACATAGTGTGTGCTATATTTACCATTACTATTCAGCAAGAGTTCAGTGATCTTACCACTGTTATGAGCTCTTCTTTTTCATTTACTCAATATCTACTTGTTATCTTAAAAGTTGCCTTCCTACTCATCCTTTCTTCCCAAGTGTGTTTGTTTAGAAGCCTTAGTCTTGTCAGTGGTCTTGGTTTTTTCATTCATAAGCCTTAGTTTCCCATTTAAATCCTAGTCATAAAAGGCTCTTAGGCCCATAACACCCTTACTTTCTAGGCTCAATTTACATATCCATGCCATATCTTTCATAATTGATAAGCACCATTTCCTTTGCCAAACTTCCCTATTTTCAAATTCAAGATCTCAGCTTGAATTTCCTTCTATTTATACCTTATCTCTCATCATCTCATTCTCTTTTGTCCTTACCAAATTATGATCCAATTCTTCTAAAATTATCATCTTTTTCAGTATATCTTGATTACTCATAACTACCATTTGAATTTCCTATTTTTGTGCAAGTGGTTAGCAGCCGCCTTGAGCTACTTCCATTCTCAGATCTGACTACCGTGACTGGAACAAGATTGTTGTTTGGGAACCCTTTCTTCTCCGATGGTTTTTTTTTGGGACTCACTATAATTTCCTACATTTCTTCCATATTGGTCTCCCACCATTCTATCCATGGATTTTTTTTCTCAAATTGGTATATGCTCTCAACCATGAGCCAAACTAAGATTTTTTTGCTAGGCTATATTTTTTCAACAGTATTGTGACACTACACCCATTCTCATCATGCACCAATTCACCACATTTGGAACACACTTGAGGCAGATTCTCATATTGCAGAGGAACCCAATTTTGCTTTCCCAACAAATTAACAGTTCTTCCCTTGGCAATTGGTTTCCTTAGATCATGTTCAATTCGAACTCTCAGGTTACTTGCCCAACAAATTCCATCTTCCCTAACATCAGCATCCTTCATTGACACAATTGTTTTTCCAATCTAAGTCCCTATTTCTCCCGTCTTACAAATTAGTGGGAGAATATGTAATTGCATCCAAAACTCTTCAAAGTTGAAACTCATTTGCTTTGGGGGAGTAAGCCCATTAAAGGGTTTAAGGATGAATAGGCTAATTATCAAATAGTCATGATTTTCTAGCTAGAACTCTATCTCGATCCATTTGCTTCTCAAAGGTTATTGTGAACAGATTAGGGCTAATATATTAGAAAGTGAAATTTTTGCTTACTCTCCAAAATTTTGCCATAGTTGATCTCACAATCACCTTCCCAACCACACGATCTGAGCATAGGTTCTCCACCAAGCTCTTTTCTTCCTTTTTCATCACTTTGTCCTTCTAATTTGTATCAAGATTAATGACATAATTTTCTTTTTCAATTAACCTCAATTGTGACCATAAATCTTTGAACTCTTACATCTTGCTCCACTCAGCACTTCATGTAAACTATGAGAGTCTTCTTCCTTACTACTAGAAGTAAAAGTAAAACCAGATATAAGCTCCACATTTTCCTTATTTCCTAGAGAGAGAGACTAGAGGAGACTTACTAGAACCCCATTGAGTTAAAATTATTATATCCATTATATTTCAAACTATTCCATACTGAAAATTAGAAGTAGAGAGTAGGTCTTGTATTCATTAATGACTTACAACCTCAAGTGTTTACTAATTATTGATTAGTATGACAAAATCTGTTCGACCCACGTGTCGCGAATTGAGAGGAGAGAAAATATATCATTAAATGGAAAGGTTAAATACCATTTGAATCCAACTTGGCTCTTTAAATATAATAAACTTTAATTTTTAACTTTATAGTTATCAAAATTTTAATTCTGATTAAATTAATCCCTTTATTAACAAATCATTACAAATTCGTCAAAATGTTATTATAAAAATATTGAGGGAGGCATTTTTTAAATAAATTATATTATAATTTGAATAATGCTATGAATAAATTTTAAGTGTGCAAGTCTTATCATCTTTTTATTTAAAAAAGTGTGTCATTAAAGAATTATATATCTTTTATAATAGAGTCTAATTAAAAAAAATATTTGTGCAAAATCTTGTTTATTTTAAAATATATATTTTTATCTTTGTAAAAAAATAAGTATTACAATTACAAAAAAATCTCATAAAAATAAATTTATAAATTAACATAATGTTATATAATAAATTAAATTAAAATTATAATAAAAATAATTTTATAATTTAATAAAATTATAAAAAAATCTCATAAAAATAAATTTATAAATTTACATAATTTTATATAATAAATTAAATTAAAATTATTATTATAATAATTTTATAATTAAAATTTATAAATTAAAATAATTTATAAATTAAAATAATTTTATAATTAAAATTTATAAATTAAAATAATTTTATAATTTAATACAATTATAAAAAAAATCTAAAAAAAGAAATTTATAATTTAACATAATTTTATATAATTAGATTAAATTAAAATTATAATAAAAATAATTTAATAATTTAATAAATTACCTCAAATTATATCCTTTTATAAATCTATTTTTACGTATCTTTGTACATTTATGGTTTACAAATCATTACCGGTGAAAGTCAAATCTTCATGCAGAAACATTAAAGGGCTTTGAAAGATAAAATTCTCTTAGGTCATAATTGGCCAAACACCCTGTCCGTTACGAAGCTTCTGACGCCGTCACTCACTTCCTATGGCATGCCAATAAAAACATGACATCTTCCATGCGCAGTCCCTCCGACATTTGACCACGTGTCACACCTTCGCGTTAAGGGGAACGAATACACTCGAGGTAGCTTCAGATGCACGCTTCCTTGCATTACAAAACAACTTCCCACCCCCATTGAACCTCTGCTCTGGTTTGGGACCCTTGTATCCAATGGGAGATCCTCACGACGACCCCGGAGCGAAGTCGTTTTCGACCCTCCCGGGTTGCGGTTTCCACCCTTCCCAGCAACAGCTCCTATCGTACTACTTGACTAAGAAGAACAACATCGACGGTGAGGGTTCCGATGGTTCCGATTTGATTGGAGAGTTGGACCTCTACCACTATGACCCCTTCGAGTTACCTAGCGGGGCGTGCTTTTCCTACGGTTACGGGGCCCGGAAGATGCACTGGCTCTGTTACGCAGCTCGAAATGCAAAGGAGAGCGAAGCGGGAAGGAGGAGGACGAAGACTGGGTACTGGAGGAGGGAGAGGGGAAAGGTGAGGGACGTTATGGGCCCTAGAGGAGGAGGGAAGGTGTTGTTGGGGACAAGGTCAAGCTTCGTGTTTTATCAGAAGAATTCGCCCAAGGCCGTGGCCAGGATTACTGATTGGGTTATGCGTGAGTATGCGCTGCCTGATCATCTCAAGGTACTTTGAGAAACATTACTCATTTCTTTCGGGTTATTAAATTCAATTTTATTTTTCGTGCTTTAGGAGGAGGAATTCCGTACGAATGCAAAGGGTAATTTTTGTTTGTGTTTCTTCATGGCTAACTATGGATTTGAGTTTTGAACTTTTAGGCTTGTGCTGGGAATAACCAAATTCTTCTGAAAAAAATGGAATTTGGTTATCGCTTGTTCATTAATAGTGGGTACTTTTAGATTCGAAAAGATCAAGGATGGATAAATTTACGTTTCGATCTATGATTCTGGTCTGGTATGATGAATATGCTTTACTCAAGTTTATAATCGAGTGTGTATCTCATACTGGTCGATTCTGGAAAGGTCACAAGCGTTGAACTAATTTTTTCTGCAGTTTGCTTCTGGTGAATGATTCTGAGGGTACGATGATTGGGTGCTTGTTTCCATTTCTAGTAATCATGTGCGAAATATCAGATGCTTTATTCCATCAGTTTCAATTCAATAGAAGTGCCTTGTCGAAAGCCCACGTGGTTGTTTGCACGTTGTGATATTCTTTGTGTATTGGGCCAGACAAAAAGTATGCAAAAATAGTAATTGGTCTGCGTTAAATAAATATAAATTTTTCGTTATTAATCAAAGAAAGCTGTACTTGTATAATACCAGATACATACCGTTGGTTGATTTCTTTACAGGCTATTTGCTTTCGAATTATTCATAAAAAAGAGCGTTCCTGTTAGATGGTTACCCTGTGGATAGTTTGGACAATTAATTAGACATTAATGGGAGAGAAGTGGTTGGCGATCAATGGATTGGGTCCTTTTCCCTTGTTTGGTTCTCTCTCTCTCTCAACTATCCTCTGCTCACTTCGAATATGAAATCTGCTGAGCCAGGCCATGCATAGAAGTCCCTAAAGCTAGCAAGTAAAAATCTGAACTCAATGATGCAACAATTATTTTGTGCATCATTCCAGTGATGTAAACGCTTTGAGAACTTCATTTTGGGACCAAGAAGCAGCATTGCTAATTTATTGATTGTCCTATCTGGATATGTCTTGATCAACATATGTCTCTAACAAGATGTCATGAAGTATTGTATCTTTTGCCTATCAACTCACCCATGCTTTATGCCAATTGACGAGACAGTTTCTTTCATGTTTGCTATAAAGTGATTCGATTTGTATTCATTCTCATGATAAATTGTAGTGGTTCAGGTGATGGTGCTTTTTGTCTATTTTAGGTCAGGTTTTGAAAAGTTAAGGCAGGCAGAGGCTTGGTCAGTGTTATTGGGTTTTATCTTATGTTTCTATGAAAACACCTTAACTATTTATCCATCTGCAGGCTTCTTTTGTCCTTTGTCGAGTGTTCTTCAAATCTTGTAGTGGAAATAGCATATTGGATCATGGCTTAAGTTCTTGTGCTGAGGAAGCTGTTTCTGCAGTGCGTCACATTGGCATTCAGCACAATGGATGCCTTACGCCTGATATTCTTGAAGCTAAAATGCATGATGACAATTCTGTTTCTGGGGCCAGCATTCTGCATCAGTTAGGCATGCAGCCTAAGGAGCCGGTAACATTTTAAAACGTCCTCAATACTCTATATAATTTTTACTGCCAGAACACATCTTTAATTTGTGTTATTATATTATATTTTTATGTATATATGTTCACGTCGGTTTGGTATGTGATGCAGGGTTATATGTTCATCTGCAACACATTGACCTCACGCTCTAACATTATGTTATTTATGGTCAGCCATGTTTCTTGCATAGCGTCAAAATATTCTTTTACAACCTCTACTTTTTCCTCACACCATTACAAGTTATCGCATCAGCAATAATCTGCAAGTTTGTTCAGAAATAGAAGTAACATGCAGTTTTAAGTTGCTTAAAGTTTTGCCTAAAAACCCGTAATACTATTATTAGCTACTTTTAACATGATGATAGGCCTAATTTTCTGTACCACCATGTACTCTGCTGATGTGGGGGATGCTTGCAGGAGAAAATCAAAGTTTAGTCAACTGCAGTTTTTTTCCTTTTTCTAATTTTGATGCGGGATTCGAACTTTATTTGCTTTTGGAAAGTTTGATATTTTTCCTCAGTCTGCCTTTGTTTTCTTTGCACATTTTACCCTCAAGATTTTCTAGCGAATCTTACTGTCTAGAGTGAGCAAAACAAATACCTTCAGTGGTTATCTGAGATGTCTATTAAGTAATGAAGAATAATACTGTAAGTATATATGATATCTATTCAGTTTTTTTGTTTTGTTTTTGTTTTTGTTTTTTTTGCATGTATTGTCCACATTGAGACATAACTACAAGTGTGTTTCTTTTTAAGTTAGTTACATTCCTGTTTGTGCTGTTGTCGGAGTGCAGGTGAGCTCATCTGTGCTTCCAGGAATTAGTGCAAAGTCTTTTGAAGGTCTGACTGACCAGCAAGCACTTTCCATTTTAGAGGAAGATTACATTGAGTTGGACGATCTTGTGCAGTAACTCTTCATCAGAGACTTTGAAGCAGTTGATTATAAAGATATATGAATACTCATTGGAATGCTCTGGCTATTACTGGAAATTATTGTTTCAGGATTGGAATTAGATACTCAACAACAGATGAGAAGGGATAAATCTTAAACAAGCTTTTGTGAAATTTTTAAACAATATTGAGATATGTTATGGAAGGATGACTTGGCCTTATAAGGTAGTTATATGTTATTATTTGTTATTTTGTTTCAATCCCATTGAAGTATGAGTAATGCTATATACAGTCTTAGGTGTGCAAGTCCCACATATGTCCTTTGAAAAAAACTGGGGTCTACCATTAAAAAAAAGATTTTTTCACGTAAATTCCAGATTTACCCACTTTTTTTTAAAAGGAGTGCGTAAGGCTTGCACACTCTAGAATTGCAAATATCATTTCTCTTTCAAGTATATTTAGCAATTTTCTTTTGGTCTGGGCTTGCAGATTTGTTCTCGTGCCTGATAGAAGGCAATTTATCCCAATGGCACACTGAGAGAGATTATTATGATTTACAATGGTAAATTAAGTTATATGAGTGTCAGCTGCTTCACCTCACTTGATAAAGCTGCAGTTGATCCATTGAGGGTAGAGGTTCTTCTTCCTCATTTACATCTATTTTCCACCACCTCTTGATCAGAAGCTTCCTTAGAAAGACCACTTTTCCTTTAGCCGTCTTCTCTTTATGTAACGAAACAAAAATTGTTAAAGAGATGGAGCTATCATATATGCTGATTTTCTTATGTATGTTGATATAGTGCCAGTGGTGGGATGGTTAATAATTTGAATTGTGCTATGAAGTGCTAGCTTTCTTGTTTCTCCAGCAGCTTTTCTTGGAGCTGCTTATTATATATAATCATGTGGACATGGTAAATGTGTAATTATCTCATTCCTGATTGCATAACTGAATATATGAAGCTTGGAATAACACCAGCTTTTATGATCTGGCTTATTGTTTCTAAGCTGACAAGAGATAAATGGTACAATTATGTGATGGTTGAGTGGCACTATCTTTAGTAGAAGAGTGCAGTTGGGTATAATATAATCTTTTTGATGCACTGCCTTTGTTTGAATATTATGTTGGTTTTGTCTCTTAGCGCTGTTGACAGAACTTTACCAGTGTTTTAATGATACTATAATGGTAGTTGCAGCACTGATTCTGGATGATATTTTTAGTATCTTCAGTTTGCAATTGTATTTTATATGAAAGGAATTTCTAAACCTTTTCACTGTGGTTGGTATTTTCGTTTTTGATAGCATATTTGGGAGTTTCTTTGGGTGGTGTTCAAAAGCCTCATTAACCCATTCACACGTAAGAAGCATGTTCATAAAGATTTCGCTTCTCGTATGGTTTGAAATCGTAGTTTGATGTGTCATTTCCAGGCATTACTTTTAGTGGTCATTTTGGAACTCCGAGGACATTCTTTATTGCAGAAATTCCATTCTGTATCCTAAGTTAGTTCCATTCTTTCAAATTGCAGGTTAAATGATCTTATTCAACAATTTGATATACAACTATCAATGTTGTTGATGTTGTTGTTGTTGTTCCCCCCCATTTTTCCTTATACTTCATTAGACCCATCAAGCATGACGGAATCTTAAAAGGTTTTAGTGAATTGTCGAAAATTTTTCCTTGCTTAAATAAAGAAAAAAATGGGTCAAATGGATGGAGGGTGTAAATTGAAAGAAATTAGTAGTTTGAAGTATTAAATTGTTGATTTTTGATTATTTGGGAAAAATGGGATTAACCATTTATTATTATTATATTGCTGAAAATTGGAGTACCATTTGGAAGAAAATGGGATTAACCATTTCTTTATGTTATCACACCTGAAATGTCGTCAAATATCAGACATTTTGGAAGCCATCAAATCATATAGTTTTGGGCACCTTTTTGTTTTTTGTTTTTTGTTTTTGTTTTGTTACATTATAGAGATTGGGACAGATATCTTACTCTGCTGTTGTGCTGATCCCAAGAGCACCATTTGTGAGAGAGAGCGTGCAGGAAATAGGGTTAGAGTATTACTAGTTATCTCAATAAACTTTAATCAAAATTTGATTAAGAAATTCATTTTTATAAATTTAGCTAGTTACTTTTCAACAACACTAAATAATAGACTTAACAAATCTATCGCTATTTTATTAAAATATTGATTTTAACATTTTCATTTATTTTAATTCTAAGTGTAATTTAAATATTTATTCATTATTAAAAAATTACACATTAATTTTTTAATACTTATAATCAAGAACTACTTTTTCCTTAAAATAAAAATGAAAAAAAAAATCAATACACGAAATTCAACCAATTGCATAATTAATAACTCATTAATACATATGCCTCTCTATTTATCGCTTGTGTGTCAGAGAGAACCAGCAAGCAGCAGCTTGGCAGTAGAGGCAGCAGGAAGAAATAATTTTTTAGTCACAAAATAATATTTAGCTAGTCAGAGGGGCTGGCCAAATTTAGCTAGTGAATTAATCTTTGGCTATAACTACTGTTCATTTGTTAAGTCTGTTACAGTGTATTAATTGTGCATCCTAGCTATTCCTTAGTTAAAATTTAACTTTATTGAGTCCATTACTAGTGCTCTTAGGTTCCTTAGAATTTGTAGTTGTAGAGAGTATCTATTTTAGCTATTTCCATTGGCCTTTTATCGTTTGAGGCTTGACTATCAAATGAGTGTGAATACATCCTTTTGGTTGCCCCTATTATCGTGTTTGGTTTTGGGTGAGTTGTTCTGTCCTGGCTTCTATTTCTGGGAAACTGTTGCAGAGACTCTACCCTTCAAGAGTTCTTCATCATCCTTTGAGGACCAAGGAGCAATTGGTCTTCGCTTTTCGATACTCGATATGTCCTAGCCAAAAATCAAAGATATTCTACACTAGGGCAGGAAAAGATCTCGATAATTAAAATCGAGGGTTTCAAATAAGAGAGACAATCTTATAATATTTATTATTTGTCTGTATAAATATTTTAGATTTTGAACTACCTAGGTCTTTACTTAGGTGTCTATATTTGTTTTTTGAGTTCAGTGGCTCAAATCTGGTTAGGGTCATGAGTCATGAACTCATCTTATCTAAGCTTAGGGAGCCTTTTTCCCCCCACACGATGCTCATTTGAGAGATGAAGACTGCTTTTGTTAAAATCATTATTTTTGCTATTTGAAGTCAAGACAGAATCTTGAGTGAAACAAGGTTGTGATACCCACAGGTGGTGGTTGGTATGAGGCACTCCTTTTCACCCCTCCAAAGTTTTTATCATTCCCATCTCTAATTTCTAGAATGTCAGATTTCATTTCTTATTTTATTTTTTATTTTCTGCGCTTTAATGTTTATTTTGCAATTTATCCCAATTTCCCATCTCTTGCTTTTATACTTTTTTATTTTATTAATTTAATTTGCCCAATAAAAAAAGGCCACTTGTCATATGCATGATTATTATCATAGATACACAAAATCTCCACCCTCCTTCCGATTTGCTCACAAACCAAAGTGGGTCATTCCAATCCGTGCAGTCCAGGTCAGAGGTCATGACTTTTGCTTCTTTGGAATAAATTCATTCATTCACTCACTACGCCACCCAACCTTTGGAAAAAGAAGAAAGGATTTTAAAAATATTGGGTACCATAATTGGCAGCCATCCCACGATTTTTTTGAGCCTAAGCTATTTGTCAAGTTGTCATGTTCACTCGTGGCTTGCTCAAGTTATTTTATATTAAAATAGAGTGGTGTAGTCAATTACAATAATAGAATGTATAAAAAATATGTACAAATGATTGTATATAAAATTTTTTTACTTTTATTATAAAGTAATTTAATATAACATATGAAATTATGTTAATTTATGAGTTTATTTTTATAAAATCTCTTTATAGTTGTAGCATTTTTTTTTCTCGGACTACAAACATGCAATTTGTTTTCAACTTTCTACATGATTAGCACCTAAAATGTTGTTTTTATTTTATGGGCTATAACCATTTTATGTTGTTTGATATTCCTTCTTCATTTGTCAAAAGCATGGAGTTCATATTCTCCTTTGGTGGGGGAATAATCACCACCACTCAACCCTTATCATATGCTACTTTTATTAGCTTCAAATAAACATTTAGGCAATGGTTTATCTAAGCAACCCATATGGGAGGATGAGGAGGTGTTTTCTATATTTTTATTTTACTTTTCTCCCCATGAAAAATGGGAAAAAGAAAGGGACAAATATGACAAATTTAGAGTTAGGGGGGGCAGAACCTGAACAAATACTCACTAGGTCTACATCTCAAAAAAAAAAAATACTCACTAGGTCTATGTATTCACACCTGTTTTAAGCAAAGCTAGACAATGTCAGCAGCTTTTTGCGACAGACTGCTAGCATAAAAACATGAGCACCAAGTCACCAACCATACCCAAATTTTGATAATCCAACCCTTGAGAACCATACCCTACATATTGGTCAAAGGTTTTAATTTTTCCAACCACTGATTCCGACCATAGCCTTCTAATGTTTGGTCAATCAAAAATTACACACCCTTTTTAGTTCATACTTCAAAAATCTGAAAATTTCCCTGATTGAATCAATCAAGATTTGGATGAAGAACAATTCGGGGGTCTGAAATTAAGAAAAATGGATCAAAGTCACAAGGGAGGCAGTTCTGTTTGATGCCTTTGGTTTTGGTCACAGCTCAAAGTCACAAGGGACTCTTGAGAGAAGGAGGGAGGCAAGGGAGAGGAAAGAGGGGAGGCATGTGATGGGGACTAAGGAGGTTGGGAGGCAGGGAAGAGGAGGGAGGGACAGATGCTTGGCGTGAAGAAGATGGAAACAAAAAATTAACACTTCACAACAATAAATAGCAACATCTAACACGTTGAGTTATTAAAGACAGGGTGGGGCAGTCCCTTTATTTTCTTTTATTTTGTCTATGACACATATAAGAAATATTCTATTTATAAACATGTGTGAATAACATACTTAGTAAAATATTTACATAATATAATTTAATTAAGTTTTAAAATTTCAATATTTCAAAAGAAATTTTACTATTTAAGTGAATATGTATAATATATGATCTACGTATAGTTACTTTTACGTATTCTAATAATGTGATTAGTTAAATCAATTATTTTATATTAAAAAAATGACGTCGTCAATCATATTAATAGAGTATAAAATAAATATGGTGTAAATAAAATTTGTCATAACGTTATAATGCGCTGTAAAGGATTTTTGGACAATGAATTTTACATGAATATTTAATGCTATGTTAATTTCTCTCTGTCTCATTTTGTTAAGAAATTAGAAAGGGTTCGGATTGAATTTATGAGCATCGAGAGAAATAAAAAATAATTTGAAATAAGAAAAATGCCAATTTTTATCATAAATTAGTTCAAGTAGTTTCTTTGTTTAAGAGAAAATTATTGTTGAAACAGCCAAACAGTAGTGAAAATATTATTTTTTGCCTCTGCCAATTGTTCATTTGATTTAATTTTTTTAATTTTTATTTTCTTCATTTATAATATTTTATGCAATTCTAGAATGGGAAATTGCTCTATTTAGGACCAATATTACTGTTCTTTCTCTCTCTTTTGGGTTGTTTCGTACATTGAATATTATTGTCGTCTTTAATCTCTGTCTCTCTCTTTCTGTTTCCATTCATTTTTATTTCTTCCTCTCAAATCCTTCACCAAAGGCTCTCTCTCTTCCTCCCATTTCTGCATCATCTTGGGTTTGGTTTTCTCGCCTCGCCTCTTTCTTTCTTCTTTTCTTTATTCTCTCTCTCCTGAAAGCTTGAACTTAAAAACAGCTTTGTTTGATCACCTTGGCTGCGCTAGTTCTTTGTTTCCTGGCCCAGGTTTCTCGTATAGATCCATCTGCTGGGTAAGTTTCTCTGGATTTCTCCCTCTTTTAGTTTACCTTTTTTGATTGATAGGTTGGCGATAAGATCGGATTTTGATTATTCTGTTTGAAATTTCCGTCGTATCTTTCTCTCCTTTTCTTTTGTGTTTTAATCGTGAAGCAAAACTCTTTTGGACATTGTGGGTTAGTTTGTTTTCAGCTATTTGAACTCCATAAGCAGCTGGGTTTTGTATATATCTGTTTTTGAGTTTCTAAAAATCATTTTAATAGAGGTATTGCTTCTCAATTTGACCGTTTTTTTTTTTAATAACTCTCTCCCCCTCTGTATTGCTTTTCTTTGCAGGATATTGATTCCGTGGTAATTTCACGGAAAAAGGTAGAAACTTAAGCATATTAAGAATGCTTTTTTTTTTTGTGTGCTTGTTTTGTTGTTGCCTGTTTAAAGTCGTCCAACTTTCGCACGATTGCTTTGCTGGAGTAGATCTTTGCCCTGGTGGGTGCCAGGTTATACGTGACTGTAATGAATTTCTTTGTTGAAATGTTGTCCAGTTTGGCTGTTTCATGATTATTTACCCTGCAAGTAGAAGCTTTGGGTAGTTGGGATTGTGATTTTCGGAACTGCACGTATATCTTACGAGTCTGAAGCTAATGATGCCTGGTTGACCTAACTTCTTTTTGCCCATTGAGTTTAATGCTTATTCGTGGCTGCAATATTTAAAAGATTAAGCCAGCTATTTTATTCCGCCACCGGTGTCTTCATTGGCTATGGCGTTCTGCTTCTGCAAACTTTTACTTTGTTTCTCGGTGCTATCCAAATACCGTTGCTTCGATAATATTATGTTGATCAATGGAATAGCAGCTGATGTTTGGATGATCTAAAACTCTTTATGAATCAAGTAATACAAAGTTTCAATTCTCAAATATTTCTTTGTATGTCTGTGTATTTTGGCTATTTTCTATGGCTCAAGGCTTGCTTCATTCATGAAGTTTCCAAGTATATGAGAAACTTCACAACACCTTTAAATCTAGGATTATGGTGAATGTAAAGCTGGGTCCTGGATTTCTATTCGTTTAATATTAATAGAGATAGGGATCTTCCTGATTCTCCAGTTTTAAGAAAATCTTCCAATGCAGCCAAAGTTTTCACTTTCTCGAAAGAATCACAGCCTTTCATAGTTGGCTTTGAAGTACTTTATATACTTCAAAATCTGTTACTCCATCTGATGGGTCTACATATGGGTTAAAACAACTGCAATTTCACAATATCGTGCTTCTACAGATTTTAAATGGTTCTAAGTTACAACATACACAGGGCAGTGGAGCAACAAATAACTAGTGCAAGAGAAATTCCAGGAATTGAGTTCAAGTTGCTATTGAATGGCAATGCCGACCAATTGACTACTCCATGCATAAGACTCCAGTGCATGAGACTTCTATGAAGACCAAATGAAGGGCATTTTCATGACCCTATGATCACTCTACCCACATTCCACTTTAACCTGCTAGAATTTTATGAAATGAAACGCGATATGACTTGTTCATGGAAAGATCATGAATCTAAGCTTAACCTGCACTTTGCCTTTAGGTCAAGTTGACTGCACTTTCCAATGGAATACATTCATAGAATAATTTTCTACTCCCTTCACCACTGCCTATTGTTTTATTGATAAGTTGGTTTAGAGTTTATTGAGTTCCGAATCCAATAATAATTGTTGCTGTATTGTATCAGGTGTACCAAAAGTGTACTTGGCTTACTGTCTCTGTTGGAGATTTCTTCAAGATTTTTACTTGTAACAAAGTTGTTATTAGACTAATCCAAGGGCAGAGGGGTAAACTTGGTGATTTTCCTAAAACCTTGGAAATTTGATTGTGGATTACTCCTGGTAATGCTTCCAAAGGTCAGCGTATATGCTGGAATAATATGCGAAATCCTGCTGGAAACTGAATAACAGACCATATACCATCACCTGGGTTTATTAAGGTTGTATACCTAAATTCCACGAACTGTCAGCAGCAGATGTCGAATGGATGGAGCTTGGGTGAGCCTAGTTCTAGCAATTCCCAGAATGAGGTCAGGTGTGATGAGCATAAAGCAGAATTTGGATGGTCACCTTCAGGAAGTGCTTGTCCTGGGGCTGTTCCAAGGTTGGAAGAATGGAACTGTGAACCATCTAATACAAATGGAAACCCTCTGTTTGCACAAAGTTCCAATTCTGATGTGCATGCTCAGAATCTCAACTTAAACACAGATCCAATGGGTCATGGTGGTGATAATAGTCAAGCCATGGGATGCCCTAACATGCACAAGTCTATCAGATCTGAAAATTGGTGCATTCCACCTGCAAGCAGTTCTGATCATCATGTACTTCCTTCCAGACCTGGTGGAGTTTTAGTGACCGATAATGATGGCGGACCAGGCTGTTCAATGGAGGGTCGCCGTGTCCCCTGTAAAAGAAAAGCTCTTGAAGCAAATGCTGGACAGTCTTCTGTTTCGGGAAGTTCTAGCTACTTTCACCCTTCTGAAAATAGTGCATGGTCTGCTGTGCCTGCTCGCTTTAATTTGAGCAGCAGTTTAGGTGTATCTGCTACACCAGAACAGGTGAACCAAAGATTCGGGCTAGGCGCAATGGAAGTAGCTTCTGATTTCATTCCTGATATAAGTTTGGCAGGAAGCTTCCATAGAAATACCCGTTTAAGGACAAATCCTCCAAATCAACAAGATTCTATTACCCCTACTTCAATCTCTACAGAGAATGCTGTTAGGCATTCTAGTATTTCATCTTCCCTGCTGTCACCAAGACTTCTTCCAGTTGGTTATTCTTTGGACTTGCGGTCAACACCTGCTTCTGATCGTATGATTCCTCAAAGTCAACCGGTTTTGGTCCATGTTCCTACATTGCCGCGAAACGTGCAAGGTTACAGATGGAATGGAGGACCTAGCTTGGGAGCTAGCAATATCACAAGCTCTATAGTTTCTGGAGATAGAGATTCTGTGCCGCATGAAGAAATGGGCTCAAGAAGGATGACAAGAAACCTTTTGGAACATCCTGTGCTTATGCCTGCTATTGAACTGAGAAACTTGGTTCGAAATCCAGCAAATAGGGGTTCAACTAGTAGAAATGCAAGTAGTCCTGGAAATGTTGCCTCTACATCTCGAACTGTTCCCAGTTCAGGTGTCCATCCATCATCTACTCCTACTTTAGCTCCTCAACATAGTCCTCCACAATTCCAACGAAGATTTTCTGAATATGTTCGCCGGTCATTGATGTCTTCTACTGGTTCTGAATTTGGAGGCCAGAGGAGTAATTATTCCCCACTGGGTTCGGGTCCTGTTCCATCACAAGAAATTGGTTTTTCATCTGGACCTGGTAACCCTGGCCATGCTCCGTCACACCCAAGGTCAGCATTGTGGGTAGAAAGACAAGGTGATGGTGGTCTTGGAATCCCCTATTTATTGCGAACATCTGCTGCAGCCAGTGAAGGAAGTAGCAGACTTGTATCTGAGGTACGTTTGAGAAATCATTTTACATATGACATTTGCTTTTTAAATTTAAATGTTTGGACTCTTTCATGTGAAGCGTCTAGTGTCAAACCCAGTTTGTTTTATTTTTTATTTTTTGATAAGTAATTAGAGAAAATTTTGTTTTATATTAAATGGTTGAGATTTTGGCACATCATCTCTTGTGATCAGTGACTATAGCGGCATTCATCAAATATGTGGATTTGTGTTTCATCAATTACGGTATTATGGGTCTTGCATGCTTTTAATAAGTGTGTGAGTTGTTTAGATGGCTGGGGAATCTACACTTTACATCAATAAACTCAACCGTTGAATAACTTCATCTCTAGCAAAAATTGTGATTTCCTTTAACTACATTATGTTGATTTCCAAAAATGCATTTCATAAATAATTCCTGTTGCATTGAAGCAAGCAGATCTTTGACAATATTCATCCTAGAAACACGGAGACTTATCTAATAAAAAATTCTGAGCTTGACTGCTACTTTATGACATACTGTTCTGGTGAATAGTAACAGTCTGGCTTTCTGAATGTTCTTA
Source organism: Carya cathayensis (assembly GCA_011037825.1). Lineage (NCBI taxonomy): Eukaryota > Viridiplantae > Streptophyta > Magnoliopsida > Fagales > Juglandaceae > Carya > Carya cathayensis. The sequence goes on along the minus strand of QGSO01000216.1, from coordinate 1,986,052 downwards.
GGTGCGGTTACTTCAGTTAAGTTTGTTGGTTGGATGTTAGTTCAAGCTGAAAATGTTGGAAGTTAATTTGTAATTTTGCATAGAAGTTTCTGGAGAAAATAACTTCTAGATAAGACTTTTGATATTCTCAAGGTTGACTAGATGTATCTAGAATTCTCTTTTGAGTATAAATATATGTAGTTGTCAGCCAAAGATGTAGTAGAGAAAGAGAGAAAAAACGTGTACAACTGCAGGTGCAGCAGCTCTGCATAAGTGAAAAACAGAGTTTTATTAATCCGTTGTTCTCTAATCAATAAAAAATATATATTTCACACATTGCTTCTTGCATACGCCAACAGAAAAGTGGAAGTGAAAAAACTAATGGAGTATTTTATTTTTTTTCCATTTCGGCTTTTCTGCTTTACAACATTTGTAGCGGTTACACTGGTTTTATGTAAATTAGTACTCTTTGATTTCAATTTTCAAGTCATCTTGGCAAGCAAGTGTTCATCTAAAACTTTGTTATTTTTTGAAACAGATTCGCAATGTCTTGGGTCTCATGCGTAGGGGCGAGAGCTTGCGACTTGAGGTTGGGTTTCTACCTTAACAATGTCTACTCCCCAACCACATTACCTATCAAGAGAATTCTAGAAAAGCCTAGGAGATCAAAGACATTTTTGTTGACTTAAACAGCCTTGCATGAATAGACTCTTATTTCATTTGTGATCCACCGATGGTGGGAAATGGATGCTTTTCTGATATGTGACTCCGCCTTTTTATCAGGATGTTATGATCCTTGATCAGTCTGTGTTTTTGGGGGTGGCTGATATTCATGATCGGTATAGGGATATGCGACTAGACGTTGACAACATGTCTTATGAGGTAAAGTATACAAAAAATTGAACTATACTTTTTATTTACCTGTTTATGTTAGTCATTGTTCTCGTACTACAACATTTATTTTGAATTATAGGAGTTATTGGCTCTGGAAGAGCGTATTGGTAATGTTAGCACTGGATTGAGTGAAGAAACAATTTTAAATCGTCTGAGACAGCGGAAATGTTCAGTTACAGTGGGGTATCAGCTTGATGCAGAACCATGCTGTATCTGTCAGGTAAATGACTTACCTGACTTGGGTTTGCGCTGCTTGTTCTCTTCCCTTTGTCCAAATGACCGGTTTTCTTCTCTTTCTGAATTATTGTTTATTCATTGCAGGAGGAATACAATGAGGGAGATGATCTTGGAACTCTGGAATGCGGCCATAATTTTCATACTGACTGTATAAAACAATGGCTGATGACAAAGAATTTGTGCCCCGTTTGTAAAACAACAGCCCTGACGAAATGAGAGGTGAACATTCACTTTCTGGATATTTGTTCTCGTATTGGAAAGAGGGCTTACCGTGAAACTGTGTTGCCCATTTGAAGGAGTGAGTCAAAGACACCGATGCATATTGCCTGCTTCACCATTCCTTATTGTTCTGATATGGGAAGCCTGTCCATGACACCACTGGCCCAAGAGCCAGAGTAAAATTTTCTATTTTTGGAGATTATATTCCAGTCAGCCATGTCCTTGTAGAGGCGGCAGATGTGCTATTGGAAAAGATATAACTAGTTTCGAACTTTCCATTTATCAACAAATGATTACCTTGCAATATTTATTAAAAATTCGGCCTATTGGCATTACAGATTGGAGATGATCATATCAGATATTTTGTTTTACTTTTTTTATTGTCTAGTCCAGATCAATATAAAAAGTAGAGAGCAATGTTCTTACAGTCACATTTTTTGATATACTCCTCAGGGATGCACAGAGCTGGAACGGGTGGTCCAAAACCAGTGAGTTTCCATCATAACATATTAATGACTTGGTGCTTAGGATGCTAAGAGCTTAGGTCATGAGTGGATTCTCAACTATCATTAGATTCAATCCTCTCAACCCTGTTTATGCTCAACAAGTCTTGTTCAGAGTATGTTCCTCCCTGCCATGATACCTTTTCTCCTCATTGTGAGTTGTCTGAATCCAATATAGGAAGGGAAGTTGAGCAAAAAAGTAGAGTATCAACGAGTCAAGCAGAAAGTTTACATGCCACTCATGAAAATGGGTATTCCAAAAATGGATGCTCTCCGCCGGCCTGTTTCAACAAAGGAATCACACGGTAGGTTGGAAAGTCAATATTGGGAGCTACGAACAAGGACAGCTCAAGTCGGTAACATGATGTACCAAGCAATTTTCCAGAAAAATATATAACGTAAGTCTATTTTGGAGTTCTGATTTCCATGGTATTTGCCAATCTGGTTTCGAAATGTGGAAACATCCATGCTATCATAGTCGTCACTTAGCCAATGGGCCTTCGGGCCGAATGACACTACTCCCGTCACCTGATCCTTAGGTGCTATGGGTCATCAGTTGATAATATTTAGAACCCCCCACTACTACGGCTCTAGTATTCTCTTGAATAAATTGTCTAGAGAAAAAAATCAAGTTCAATTTTTGTGCCAAATTGCCAATGGAATAAATTTCAAATGTTAATGAAATTACCATTTCGTACATGGAAGTGGGAACCCTTTTTATCCAACTATCAGAGAATTAGAAGTTTTGGGTTGAGCTTTAGGTAATGGCTGTCTCCTAAAATATTTTGCCTTGAATTCCTTTGACGTGCTGTATATTTCCATTGGTTAGAACATTCAATTTCCACCCTAGCTTAGGCTGTTTAGCCGCTAAAACGTGGGGGGTGTAGATGGCATCCCAAGAACGAAAGGGGAATTAATTGTAGGCTTTTTCAAATGAAATCCACACAATAAATTATTTTCAAGAAATAAGAGATATCTAAGTGATACAAGTGAAGAGTTATGTTCCTTATACGGGTGGGCAGCGGGGCCCTGCACCCCGCTACCTCGCCCCCGTTCGCCCTGCTCCAGCATGACTGGGCGGGCAACACCGTTTCGCATCTAGTCCCCCTAGCAGGAGCGGGGGGCGGAGAGGGCCTAACCCCATCTCGTATTTCTCCCGCCTCGCCCTCACCTATATATATTATATATATATATAAACATAAATATTTATATATACAAAAACATAAATATATGTTTATATATATAAATATATATTTATATATATTACAATTTGTTAGACTTGTTCACAAAGTATGCATTAACAAATTTTAAAACTATATAGTTTAAAAACTACTACACTACAACTTATATAAAATATGCACTAGCAAATTTAAAAACTACATAATTTTTAAATTATAGTCATATTTACAAAATTTAAATTTACAATTTAGATCTAAAAATATATATATTTTTATCACTTTTAAATCTAGAAATAATTTTTTAACATAGTAAAATGTAGTCAATATTTGAAGTGGAAATGAGGCGGGGCAGATTGGGTATCCCCCCCACACCCCGCCCCCGGGATGTAGGGGCGGGTGGCGGGGAGGAAAACTCCACCCCGTACCATGCTGGGCGGGGTGCAGGTAGGGGGCTACCCCGCACCGTATGGTGCGAGTAGCACCCCTAGTTCCTTGATAAGAAAAAACAATGTGAATGGTGATTGGACTGGTGATAAAATAAAATCCTAGATCTCGAACAATGATTCGGTTGATGAGATTTGGCATGATATTACGAGATTGATGAAATTGATACTCAAAATATTACTTCTTAGAACGTATTGATTTGATTCCATGAACGGGATTACCATCCCATAGCATGTTGCATCTAGAAGCATAATCTCTTATTTCTTCTAAAGAATCTTTTAATTGTTCTAGAGCAATTAGAAAGAGATTCTTTAACTATAAATAACTCATTCAGATGATACCTTTTTATCCAATTGATATAGGCAGTAATCAGTATGAAATGAGACATGGTGTAAGATGGAAACAAATCTTTGTGCTTCTGATGGGAGTTTGAAATTCTAGCCTGTTACCTTTTAATTTGTCACCATTTCCCTTTTGTAATGAAAAGAAGCATTATAGGACAGTGTCAATGTTTCTCATTAGAGTTTTGCTACGGATCCACAACTGTAGTAGTTGCACACACCGCAAACCCTACGTGTCTTCTGTGACGCCCCCAACTTCCACGTACGGACACGTAGAAATCGAGACATCAGGATGATGACAACACGGGTCACACATCCCATCGCCAAATGCAAGTGTGTGTACATACAACATGTGTACAAATAAAACACGCAGCAGATAATAAATTTCTTATAATTAAGTACCAGAATTTTGTTTAAATATAAACTCATTTAACATATACATAATAAAATATTACAAGTTTAACACTATTTCAGATACCAATTACATAACATAAAAACAAGTAAGGATAACTTCCAACGTGAAACCACTCCAAATCACTACTCTGGCAGAGCCGTCTTCTCGGGCTCAGCCTCATTCTCCTCAACCTCTGTATCAAAATCTACGGTACCAAAAATGGTGCCGCAGGTAAGTAATAAACCAAACAAACCTCAAAATAAAAATATATCTATGCCACAACAATATGCATGAACATGATGCCATATGCATATGTCTCAAAAATCTACATTTTTCACGCACGCCAAAAATCCCATTTTGGCCCAAAACATTTCCTTTAAACATATTCTTGCCATTATCCCAAATAATGGTCCAAAAACCAATCTCACCATTTTTTCAGAAAATGGCCAATTAACCAAACCATCAGAGCATTGTAGGCGGGAATCGCAGGCGGGACTCTACCACCATCTCTGCTCACCACCATCCCTACGCGTGCACCATAGGGGGGAATCACAGGCAGGACTTTGCCACCATCCTTAAGTTGCGTGCACCGTAGGCGGGACTCTATTACCATCCCTACATGTGCATCTGATTCAATCCAATCAATCCAATCGTTCACATATACCATAAAACATTTCTTACTTGAAAACCCAGTTTTCAAGTTCCAACACATGTACATGCATACAATTACACGAAAACCCAGTTTTCATTTTCAAACACGAACATGCATGCACTATGCAATGCAAACATCAAGACACAAAATATCCAATAAATCTCAATATCAACCAAACATAATTAACTCCATCCTCAAATCTATCCGACCCCCGACTCCTCGGACTCAGTCCGGAATAACCAATCAGGCACAATTTATTGTTAAAACAAAAATATATTTTAATTTAAAAGAAAGTTTGGAAAATACTTACAGCACTATATGATAATTTTTGAATGATCAACGAGCTGCAAAAGGCGAAGAAAAAGCAGCGTAACAGTGTAAAAACACTGTGGCCGTGGGTTGTAAAATATCCATTTTTGAATGGGGACAAACCAAGACTTGAGATTGATATGAAATGGCTTAAAGGTGTTTATGAAGCTAGTGGAAGTGAGAGTTGGCCGTGGGTGGCAGTGAAAACGGCGGTGGAAGGCCAAAATACCAAAAACGGAAAGTGAGGTCGTGGGGGCTGCTCCGGTGACGGATTGGAGCCGGAAATGGGTGGTTTATGTGACGCCCCCAAATTCCGCTTGGGATTGAACGGACATTTGAAGCGTCGAGACATGCAACACAAGGTTACCTGCCCCCGTTCATGACATATAAGATGCAATGTTCCTAACATGCATCTAGCATTATGCAATATTCGCAGCGGATATTTTTTTTTTTTCTTTAGCAATACTATGCACCAAACTAAAAATATCCCAAATACTTGAAACATATTTCATACATAAAAACATACTAAAAAGCCGTGATCACTACACTAGTCCAAAATGGTTGTGATCAAAAGAATACTTGAGATACAACTCCAAAAGTACAAGCATTAACCTAAGTTAAATACTATACCATCATCAACATCGCACCGTAGCCTAGATGACCGTATTCAGATGGTCAGATTCCAATTCTTCTTTGGGTCCTGTAACAAGATCTACCATTCGGGGGGAATGGTAGTTGGGACTACCACAGTGAGATTTGATTACAAATCTCAGTAAGTTAACATAAAACTCACACACAGGTTAAAGATGCATGCATGGCAGTAAAAGCATAAATGCATAAGTAAAGTCGTACATAAGCATAGCATAACTTGACATATAACATGACATAACCAGAACTTAAACGTGAACTGAACTTGACTTAACATGACATGAACTTGAGTTTAAAACATAACATGGACTTGAAATGTAGCATGAACGTAAACATGCATAACATAAATATGAACTTGAAAATAACATAAACTTGAACATATCATGACATAAACGTGAACTTGAGACATACTGTAAACGTGAACTTAACATGATGTGAACATGAACTTGGAACATAACTTGATCATGAACATAACATGTACGTGTACATAACAAAACATGAACTTGATCTGAAACTTGACTTATCATGCACTTGATCTGAAACTTGACTTAATACGTACTCCACAGTTGTTGTGGCCCCACGTATTCTACGTGTCACAATTGCTGTGTCTCACGTAGTGTATGCTCCACAGTTGTTGTGGCCCCATACTTCATGCTCCACAGTTGTTGTGGCCCCATGAATACACGTAACATAAAATATAATACGTACTCCACAGTTGTTGTGGCCCCACGTATACACGTAACATAAAATATAATACGTACTCCACAGTTGTTGTGGCCCCACGTATACACGTAACATAAAATATAATACGTACTCCACAGTTGTTGTGGCCCCACGTATACACGTAACATAAAATATAATACGTACTCCACAGTTGTTGTGGCCCCACGTATACACGTAACATAAAATATAATACGTACTCCACAGTTGTTGTGGCCCCACGTATACACGTAACATAAAATATAATACGTACTCCACAGTTGTTGTGGCCCCACGTATACACGTAACATAAAATATAATACGTACTCCACAGTTGTTGTGGCCCCACGTATACACGTAACATAAAATATAATACGTACTCCACAGTTGTTGTGGCCCCACGTATACACGTAACATAAAATATAATACGTACTCCACAGTTGTTGTGGCCCCACGTATACACGTAACATAAAAAATAATACGTACTCCACAGTTGTTGTGGCCCCACGTATACACGTAACATAAAAATATAATACGTACTCCACAGTTGTTGTGGCCCCACGTATATACGTAACATTAAATATAATACGTACTCCACAGTTGTTGTGGCCCCACGTATTCACGTAACATAAAATATAATACGTACTCCACAGTTGTTGTGGCCCCACGTATTATACGTAACATAACATGTCTTATCTTTCTTAATGCATGAGATATTAATTAATATCATATACTTTTCTAACATGGCGTATACTTGTAAATGGCACAATATGATTTAATCATAACATTTCATGGCATACTTAACATGGCATACTTATAACATACATCATTGTATGACAGAAAAGATTATGTAACAGATAATTATTCATGAGAGATTAAATCATACGTAGCAGATAAACATGTAATGACATAGCATGACATGGCATATACGATAACATACATACATAAATTGTAGTTCTCTTACCCATCACACATACACAATAAACTGATAGTAAGTTAGAGGCTAACTTACCTCGATCGTCGCGTTCTATGAGAATAGAGCGCGAGACACGAGGAACTGCACAACAGCTGGAAGAGGAACACTCAAGTCCTTAAGATTTTCACTTCTGAACTCAATTGCCATATTGTAAGCACTTGCAACACCACGGCCAACTTGAGGTTTCACTATACTCGGAAGAGATAAATTGACTTCAGAAAGCCTTTGCACTAAAACAAGTTCATTAAAATTATCAATAACAACCAAACAAACAACTCATTTCTCAATCCATATACTCTTAGCCATAGTCAACCACAAGATGACACCAGTCATCCCGGACTATAATCCATATCATCACTGCTTCGGGACACTGTCATACAGTTTCCCAACATTACACCATACGCTCCACACTTCTCTGCTACGCCATCCAACCCTTCGTGACACGCCATCCGGTGTATCACGACTTAGTACAGAGTACACTCACGTGAACTCTCTTCCATTCACACTACAAAACCCATCACTGCGATACACGTCTCACGGTGCATCGCTACGCGACACGGAGTACGCGCTACGCGTACTTCCTTCGCTACAACACTCATCAACACGATGCACATCACACGATGCATCGCCATACCACACGGAGTACACTACATGCGTACTCCCTTCCTTCTACGACCCACATCACTACAGCGCACGTCGCGCGGCGCGTCGCTGCATTACACAGAATACGCTACACGCGTATTCTCTTCACACAACCCGCCGTATCACATCTACGGCATCCATCTCACGCCTATACTTCACAGCACAGTCCACAAAACTACAAAATCAAGCCTAACACTTCACAACCACACTTCGTTTCACAACTACGCAGCGAACTCCACAAACACTAACTACACAGTCTACAGCCAACCAAATCAACTATGTTAAACATAAATAACTAAAGATAGAGGGTTATACCATCGACGGGATAACCCGTGCGTCGCTCGCTGCTCGTCACGAACATGCGTCGGAGGAGCATACGTGGCGGTACGGTGTCTGTCCACCACATAAAGTGGTAGTTTGGGCTTGAGAAAGGCTAGGCGTGGTCTTGGAAGACTCACGGTCGCCTTGTGATGGTCAAAGGTGGCGGAGCACGGCGGCATCACGCCGTGAACAGTAACTCCGAACGGTGAGCGGAGGAGACGCGAGGTAGCGAAAAGCCATAGAACTTCATGGAAAGCTAGGGAAAGGTAGAGGAACATGTGGTGGAGCTGTGGTGGCGAGGTGGTGGTCGGACGGTGGCTAACGGCGGCAGATCGGCCGTTTGAAACCATTTTTGGCCTTGGAGAGTGCGGGAGAGTGTGAGCTCTACGAAGCTCCGTTGGCCATGAAATTTCTTGGAGAGGTTCATGAGGATGAGAGGAACAAGATGGTGGTGGTGAAACACCACGGGTGGCCGTGTACGGCGGCGCACGGTGGTGCAACCGAACGGGTGTTTTGAGAAACCCATATGAGAAAAAGTGAGAGTTTGGGAAAAAGAAAGACATGGGGAGGAAGCCCTTGATGTGGTGAATCCAATGGTGGTGCTTGGTGGCTGATTTGGCCGTGTATGGTGGTCCAAAATGGTGAAAAGCCTTAAAAACCCATTTGTTTGGAGGCGAGAGTGGCGGCTAACCGTGGCTCGGATGGAGGTGAAACTTGGAGGGGATGTTCACCGGTGAGAGGGGAAGAAATCTGGGTGGGTGGTGTAGTCCACGCCGCCGGCGAGCGGCGGTTCTGGGCGGAGAAAGAAATCGGCAACAGGGGAGAAAACAGGGCAGGGGCAGCAACTTCCGGGGGCTCTCGGCGACTAACGGCTGGTCCGATGGCTCTGAAAATTGGTGTGTATGAACTATGGTGAAAGGGGAAGAGAATGGCGGGGGTGGTGTACGACACCTCCACCGGACGGCGGAGAAACGGGCGGTCAAAGGGGCGGCGACGGTAATGAGACAAGAAGGAAGAGCACGGGAAGAGAGAGAGAATTGGTGGCCGGCGTTGCACACCTCCGGTGCAGATGTGTTCGCCGGTGAGGGAGGGACATGCCGGAGGTGGAGGTGAGGCACGGCGGCCGGAGGTGGCGCCGGTAGGAAGCTAGAACCGATCAGCTATGGTGGAAGGGTGTAAGTCGACCATGGAGAGAAGGAGAGGAAAGAGAAGGAAAAAAAAGAAAAAAGGAAAAATGAAGGAAAAAGGGTAGGAGCCTAGGTAATAAACTTCAATCCTACGTTTTGGGATCCTCAAATAATTCAACGGTGAATTAAAACACTGATTAAAAACGCGTAAATGTTTTATTTTAAATAAAACACTTTAAATAAAACACCACGATGAATTAAGGTAGAATATTATTTTATAAACTAAAATTTATAAAATAATATTTCCTCATCATTATATAAAATGATAAAGTACCGTTAATTAATCGAAGATGATAAAACCAATTAATTTAAATAAGAGTTTTCAACGTAAAATTAAACATCTTAATATCTTAAAACAACTAAAATATTTAATCTAAGTAATTATCCACAATTATAATATTTTCAGAGCTCATTAAATTATTATAATTGTGCTACTTTAAAAACAAGCTTATCTAATACTTTGAAATTTGATGGATAAGATTCGGGAAAACGCCATCGAGGTACAACGCTTAGGATAAAACTGTTCATGATTTTACAGCTGTCGGTGAAGAATAAATTACGTGATTTACGGAAAAGATAATCTATACGCGTGATTCCAGATGAGGGTAAATACGAGAGAGATGTGATTGCTGTTGGGAAAGAATCCAAAACTGATTATTTTAGCGGGCTGTTACAGTTTAGGACGGCAAAAATGAAGTGATGAAGTGGTGAAGAGGTGGTGGCCGGAGGTGGAGCGACGACGGCGCTGGAGCACTTGAACGCCGCGGCTTGGGGTGGTGCGTGCGGCTTAACGGAGGCGCCGAAGGAGCTAGAAATTGGAGGGTAGGTGCGCCGGCCGGTGGGGGACCGAATGGTGGCGGCGGTGAGAGACACAGCGACGAGCGGTGGTGGACTGGGGGAGAAGAAGGAAATGGCGTGGAGAGGGAAGAGAGAGAGTGTGTGTGCGCGAGGAGAGAGGAAACCGGGAGAAAAGAAAGAAAAAGAAAGAAAAAGAAGAAAGAAGAGAAAGGAGAAAAAGAAAAAAGTGAAAAGAAAAGATGAGGAAAATAAATGAGGTCCAGTCCTCACCTCTAGAATTCAAAAACTGATCCAACGAAAACAACTTTAAAAGCTATAACTCAAATAAAATAATTTAAATGCAACATAAAGCTAAATTATAATAAATAACTAGTAAAAACTAACAACTTAATTTTAAATAAAAAAACAAGTTAAAATAAATTAAACATCAATTTAAACTCAAAAAAATAATTAATATTTAGAAAGCTCTACAAAATAAATTTCACAACTAAATAAATCCAATTAAAATCTGATAATTTAAAATAAAAGAACCAATATTTTAATTAAATTAAAATAATCATTTAGTGAAATACACGTAAAAAGGGGATATCACATCTTCTTCTTATTCTTTTTCTTTTTTTAATCAAAACGTGCATTTTTTAAAACAAGGGTCGGCGCTTTCATTTTCTACCCATTTGAATTCCTCCCACAAAATCCCTCCGCCCTCGCCTGCGCGTCGCCTTCCTCTGCCCAGTGCCACCGGCGATGCTGTCTCTCTCTGCCCAACAACACCGTGCGACACTCCTCCATCTACCCAGAGCCACCACTCCCTAGGAAATCATTGAACGGAGAAAACTAGAGAGACGGACCCGAAGACCCCCCTTTATCCATCACCAAGCAACCCACCTCGCGTTTGACCTCTGCCCAACACCACCCCCGGACGCCGTCCCTCTGTTCAGTGCCACCCTGTGAAGTTCATCCATCTGCCCATCACCATCCTTCTCAGCGAGCTCATTTAACGCAAACCAGTGACACTGCTTTGGCGGAGCTCTGTGGATCACGGTGAGGAGAAAAATCCTTTATTTCAATGAGCAAAAATAGAGCACTCCCTCCAGTGGTTTTCAGAGGTTGGCACGGTGGTTCGTGTGGTCTTTTGTGGCGTGCTTGTCTACCATTGATGGTGACTAGATGTGGTGCAACGGTTGCACTTGCTGAACTTCATGTATGGCGGCCCAAAGCCACAACTTGTTGCTCTGCTACGATCCCGAAAGAAAGTGGGCGTGCAGTGGGTCTTTGGGCCTTAATGAGTGGGGGTTGCTAGCTTGAGGAGGTGCATTTGGCTCAATGAGAAAGGAGCAGGTGGTTGTTTAGAACATGGTGTTTGGTTTCTTGTGGGCTCTGGAGTGTTGCGCAATTAGTTGTCATGCTTGAGTTGCACAGTGGCTGGGTTGCAAGGGGTCTTCTTGCGTTGCAGTGGCTTGTTGTTGGTCCGAGCAACAGGGCTTGAAGGGTAGAAGCTGTAGATGGTTGGCGAGACGGTGACGATAGGAGAAACACAGTGAAGGAGGCTGTGGCCAGTGATTTAGCAAGGGTGCATTTCGGTAGTTAACACGAAGGAGGAGGCCGTGAAGATTATGGGTGCTTCGAATTTCAAAAGGGGTGAAATTAGAGAGAGGGAACGTGCAGCTGTTGCAAGGAGAAATTGGTCAATTTGCTTAAGACACGTAAAGTGTGAGCCGGTTGCTGCCAAATAGTGGCTGCTCCCCAGACTTTTTCTTCTCTTTAATGAGTCTCGCTACAGACACACACAAATCCTAGTGTGAGTTGTCTTGTCCTATTCCTTTCCCACTTCTAGTCCCCCAAATCCAAACCAGTCCGTCGTTTGAGTTCCATCTTCCCGTTCCTAGTGTTTCTCATTCTAAACATTCATCAAACACTTTATCAATAGTGATACAGAAGTCTTGGAGAGAGTCTTTTCATAAGAAATCATTGAGTCTATAGTGGAATCTAGTGCCTGATCAAAAATCATGCAAATAAATAAATTTGCTTCCGTTTTCTAGTATACGAGAGAGAGAGAGAGAGAGAGAGAGAGAGAGAGAGAGAGATTAAAGAGGGAGGGAGGTACTTGTTGGAGTAGAGGCATTTGCCGGTGACATTTGAGAATCTGGTTGCGTTTTCTGGTCGTGCACCAACCCATTTGCAGACTCCACTCTCACTTTTGAGGTCTTTTTATATTGAAAACAATTGGGAAAGCATTTGGGGACACATTTCGAGATGGACAAGTTTTCTTGTCTATTAATGGAGTTTTGCAGCAGTGGGGATTTTCAATGTATGTGTTGGGAGCTCTAAAGGGGAAGGGAAAGGGAAGGAAGGCGTACGCGAGGAACTGAAATGGTATGTAAAGTCCTCATTTGGGTTTAGATAATTTTATTTTTGAAATTTTTTAAAATTATAAAAATATCATTCCAAAAATATTTTTCCTTTTCATTTAATAAAATGTTTGTACATGCCATTCTCACTTGGGGACTATAAATATAATTTTTCTAAAAAAATAAAAAAGAAAAAAAAGAAAAAAGATGGATTATACAATACACTTCAAGTCTGATCTTATGGAGGGTTTTGGGACCTTCATCAGATCTAACGGCGACACCTTCATCAGGAATGGGGACCGAAAATGGGAGAGGGAAGAAGGAAAAGAATCGAAGCGTAAAATTCGAGGGAAGAAAGATTGAAATCGGGATGGCTTACGATTGAATGAAATGAAGTGTTTCATTAAAATGCTTTCAGTTAAATGAAACTGTGATATCCCATTTTTACGTGTATTTTTATTGAATGAGTATTTTAATTTAATTAAAATATTGGTTCTTTTATTTTAAATTTATCAAATTTTAATTAGATTTATTTAGTTGTGAAATTTATTTTGAGGTGCTTTCTTAATATTAATTATTGCTTTATGTTTAAATTGCTGTTTAATTTAATTTAGTTTATTTTTGAATTTAAAGTTTTGTTGTTAATTTTTACTAGTTATTTATTATATTTTAGCAAGGTACTGTGTTTAAATTATTTTATTCAATTTATAGCTTTTAAAAGTGTTTTTGTTGGATAAGTTTTTAGATCTTAGAGGTGAGGACTGAACCTCATTTTTTCTCCCATCTTTTCTTTTTCTCTTTTTTCTTTTTCTTTTCTTTCTTCCCATTTTCCCTCCCGGTCTCTCTCTCCCTGCGTGACATTCTCTCTCTTCCCTCCCGTTTTTTTTTCCTTTCAGCCACTGCATCGTCGTCGTGCCGCCGTGGCGTGCACCGCCCCTCACACCTGACTCCCCACCGGTCGGCGCACTTACCGTCCAATTTCCAGCCCTTTCGGCGCTGCCATTAAGCTGCACGCACCCCTCCAAGCCGCGGCGTTCAAGAGCTCCAGCGCCGCCGTCGTTTCACCTCCGACCACCACTTCTTCACCACTTTATCACTGACCTATTTCCAGTTTCGATCTGTCGCCGGAGCAACCCCCACGAGCTTAAATCCGTTTTGGCCTTTTCTCACTTCCACCGCCTTTTTTGTCGCCACACACGGCCAACCCTCACTTCCACTAGCTTCATAAACACATTTAAGCCATTTCCTATCAATCCCAAGCCTTGGTTCGTCCCCATTCAAAAGTGGGTATTTTACAAACCACGGCCACAATGTTTTTACACTGTTACATTGCTTTTCCTCCACCTTTTGCAGCCCCTTGATCATTCAAAAATTATTATATAGCACTGTAAGTATTTTTCAAACTTCTTTTAAGATTTAAATGTATTTTTGCTTTAATAATAATTTGTGATTGGTTGGTTATGCCGGACTGAGTTCGAGGAATCAGGGGTCGGATGGATTTGAGGATGAAGTTATTTATGTTTGGATAATGTTTGGTTTCGTGTCATACATTGCATAGTGCACGCATGTTCATGTTTGTAAAACGAAAACTGGGTTTTCATGTAATTGCATGCATGTACATGTATTGGAAATTGAAAACTGGGTTTTCAAGCGAGAAACGATTTTGAGTATATTTGAACGATTGGATTGATCGGTTTGAGTCAGAGGCATGTGTAGGGATGGTGATGAGCAGGAATGGTGGTAGAGTCTTCCCTGCAATTCCCGCATACAGACGGACTTGTAGGGATTGTGGTACACAAGGACGGTGGTAGAGTCCCACCTGTGATTCCCGCCTATGGTGCACACGTAGGGATGGTGGTGAGCAGGGATACTGGTAGAGTCCAGCCTGCGATTCCCGCCTACAGTGCTCTGATGGTTTGGTTAATGTGCCATTTTCTGGAAAAATGGCAATATTGAATTTTTGGGCCATTATTTGGGATAATGGGGAGGAAATGTTTTAAAGAAAATTTTTTGGGCTAAAAATGGGATTTTGGCGTGTGTGGAAAAATGAGGATTTTCGGGATATATGCATATGGCATCATGTTCATGCATTTGATTATTGGATGAATATATTTTTATCTTAAGGTTTGTTTGGTCTATTACTTACTTGTGGTACCGTCTTTGGTACCATGGATTTTGATACAGAGGATGAGGAGGATGAACCCGAGGAGGCGGCTTCGCTGGAGGAGTGATCCCGATCACTCTTGGATTGCAGTTTATTTTCCTATTTTGATTGGTATTATATTATTACTGGTTATTTGTAATATTTTTAGTACGTTTGTTTTTAAACGAGTTTGTATTTAAAAAAAATTATGGTACTTAGTTGAAAGACTTTTTATTATCGTTAAGTTATTTTTATTGTACACGTGTTGCATGTACACACACTTGGCACTCGGCGATGGAATGCGTGGCCCGTGTTGTCATCATCCAGATGCCTCGATTTCCACGTGTCCATACGTGGGAGTTGGGGGCATCATAGAAACGGCCTGTTTCATTTATGCCACGTTGGAGTCGACTATGCTGCCGCTCCCTAACCTGACTGCAAAATGCATTTTCCTAAAAACAAAGGGGAGTACCGAGTAAGTGTAATACCGGGGCCCAAGCCCAAACCTAAGAGAAAGCCCAGCCCAGCCCTTGAAGGTAAGTCCTTCCCTATTTCAATTTTAGTTTCCCTTCCCCCGCTTCCTTCTCTTTCCCCCATCAGTTTATTTTGCTTCGCCCCCCCCCCCCCTAAACATTCTGCTGTTGGTTTCCACTTCTCTTCCCCCTCCACACACGTTCAAGCTGTTGCCCTTCCCAAGATTTTCCCTTTTCCCTTTTCCGTTAACCCCCTTGACTTTTCTTCTCCATAATTTCGGCAGATTACATTTTCCCCCCAAACTCAGTTTCATACGGACGCCAACCTCGCTCACCCTCTCATCTTCTCTCTCACGCTCCCTCTCGCACGGCGTCCATCTCGACTCTCTCTCTGAAATTTTTTTAGTATTCAATTTTTAAGTATATTCATCTCTTATTTTATTTTTACTTATCTTTCATCTTGGTCGATTTTACTTATTCTTGTTGCCATCAATTCTTCAGATTCACTAGTGAACTAAGGTAAGCCCTCGCTCCCTCTTTTATTTTTTTTTCTTTATTTTTAAAAATTTTTTATTTAAGAGTTAGTAGTCACATGTCCAATAGTGGTCTTGTTCCAATTTTATTAAAGAAACATTCACACGTGGCGGAGGAATACCGTGGAACAAGAAAAGCATCTTGGAGATTACATAAAAACAAAAAAACACTCCCAAACACAAACCACCCTAAAAAACCAAAGCAGAAACAACTTTGAACAAGCCTAAGAACCACTAAACAAGCCTAGAGAACCGACCTCTAAACATGCCTAGCAAAAGAACCAAGAAACCAAACTAAGTACAAATGTAAGCTAAACCCAATTTGTCAAGTCTAGCAAGGCCTCTAATATCACGAGAAAGACTCTGAATATCTGAGTAAACCATATCCACACGATGTGCACCCTCCTTTGCTAAGGAGTCCGCCACAGAGTTCCCTTCCCTGAAGCAATGCTTACACTCCACCTCCATCTCCTCAAGATGGTTAATAACTTGGTCTCAAAAATTTCACAAATACCAAAGGGAGCGTTCTGGAAATAACCCAGGAAACAACCACCTGAGAGTCACAATCAATATCTACCTCCCTCCCATCGACCATTCTGCAAAAACGAAGCCCTTCAAGCAAGGCACAGAGTTCAGCCCTCGGTATTGGTACAAGCCCTCACTCTCTTTTTATCACGTAAAGCAATGTTTCTCCAAATTATTCTAGAAGAGATTAATTTCTGGATTTGCCTGAATACTAATCGCAAGATAATAATCTAGACCTACGCAGTGCTATTTTACTCATAAAGCCTGCAGATGTGACTTTGGAGATTGTGAAAGGTAATCACGAGCACTACTCATGAAGCTATACTTTATTTCGGGAACTTCTTTTATTCTTATGGAATTGTATTGTTGAAAGAATTGATATGGAAGTTTGGGTGCTGGAAATTTCTAAGAAGGAAGTTATATGTATGTTTTGAATTATTTATCGACTATATTGGAATATGTGGAAATTGTAGAAGTTTTAGTGGTGATATAGATAAAATTATAGGTGAGAGGTAATAATTCTTCAACCCTCCCAGATACGGGGCGTTACAATAAGAAAATAAAAGAAGATCAACTGACCAAAATTTGGACATCTACTCTAATAGTGACACTAATACATAACTATGCGCGCACTTATATTCAGCAAGGGAGGTTTGTGATGTTTTTTTAATATTTTATGCTCTATGTTTATCTTCATGTCCTTCGTGACTTTATCCATTAAGAATATGTTGATTTGGTAGTATCGGCTTCATTAGACAAGAATGCTTATGGTTGTAAATAAATAAGACTACTTGATGAGCCGCTCGAGCTCAATTCAGTCAAATTCAAGTTTAGCTCAATTAGTTTGTTAAATCAGGCTATATAAACACAAAATTATAATAAATTATAATTAAATGATAGAACTTGTACAAAGCTTGTTTAAACTCTCCTAAACTTGTATAAACTCGAATAACATCGTAAATATTTTTATAATAAATTTCTACTGTAATAATTTTAAAATATTAAAAGAAATCATGTTCCTTCTACTATGGGAAATGCTAGGGAGCCCGTTTTGGGCACCCGTTAATGGTTCCGTTTGACGTGTAAAGGTCACTTGGCCTTTACTTTTAACTTTTTTTTTTTTTAAATTTTATATTCTTTTCTTCCCATCCGTAGCCCCTCCGCTCCTTTTTTTGCTTTTTTTTTTTTTTTTCTTTTCTTTCTTTTTCTTCTCATCCGTACGTGCTGCACCTCCCCTCCTCTTTTATGTTTTATTTCTTTTTCTTTTGAGATTCTTAAGCTTGCCAATTCCTGCAGGAATTCTACCAGAGAAACGAATTTCATGTCTCAAATATCTAGATTTGTCTAAAAATCAGATAACTGGCCGGAAGGGGAGGTGCAGCACGTACGGATCAGAAGAAAAAGAAAGAAAAGAAAAAAAAAAAACAACAAAAAAGAGGAGGGAAGAGGCCGCGGATGAGAAGAAAAGAATATTTAAAAAAACAAAGGGTTAAAAGTAAGGAAAAATATAGTTGTAAGCATAATTGTGCACTAATCTGCGCATCAATGTGATGTGATTGGTCAAAAAGTAGATTTTATTGAAAATAGTGTTAATTTAAATTTTAAGTATGAATAAATTAGTATTGGTATACAGATTAGTGCGCAACTATGTTTGTATGTAGTAAAACTCTAAAAGTAAAGCCCAAGTGTCCTTTACACGTCAAACGGGAACCATTAATTACGGGAGCCCGTATTTCCCATTATTAAACGTGTTAACTGCATTCTTCTGAATATAATCATTAACTTAAGTAAATATAAATTTTATAAAAATATTAGCAAAAAGTCATTATTTGTTTATCAAAATTTATATACAAGGTTATAAAATAAACCAATTTTATCAAAATGAAGTAGCTCATGAATAAACTCAAACTGATGATCATGACACGAATATATAGTGAATAAACTGTTGGTGAATATAAAATCTAATTAACTCGATGAAATGCTTAACTTGTGCTAGAACAAAAATCAAACCAATAAGAGTTGACTACACATTCCTCTTTAAAATTTGACTCATTTACACCCTTAATTAATTTTCTATTGATCTTATACGAGACAGCTGAATGATTAATGGGTATCTTTTAGTTTTGGTGACTAAAAGCAAAATTATAATTTCTTCAGCAGATGAAGGTCTCAAATGATTTACAGTCTCTAACCAGCTTTATCCCCATGCACGCAAAGATATATGTAAAAACAATAAGAATTGCATATTACAACTTAGATATTTTTTGTTTGACTTATCAAATCCGAACTTGGATCTTTTATAATATATAATATTTAATTATTATAAAATTTTGAAATTTCTATATAAAATATAATAAATATTCAATTTTTTCAAACTCTCAAATAAAAAAATAAAACTAGATTTTGCTTCTCTCCCTCTCTCCTTTCGAAACCTTCTCTCTCTCTTTAAAAGAAGTCTCCAGATCTGATTTTCACCAAAGGAGGTAGCCTCCTCTCCTCTCTCTTTCTCTCATTTTTAGAATATTTTTTTTTAATATTACTATTGTTTAGAGATTTAAAAAATTTGAATTGTTTATTATATTTTATGTGAAAATTTGAAAAAATTGTAATGATGAGATGAAACACTTCTTATATCCAAATTAGGTCTAACTTAATTCATTTATTATATTTGTCACTTGTGAACATAAAATTATAATTGATTATTAAATGATACAACTAGTAAAAAAGTTGACTCGACTGATCTTATTATAAGTTTGTATATTAAACATGAAAAACTTCGTTAATATCTTTATATTAAATATATTTTTAACTTCGAAAAATATTAGAATAAGTTAAAATATCTTATTTAAATGAAGCAGCTAATGAATAAGTTAAATACATGATAAACTTACTTGAATATTAAATGAGTAACTTGATAAAAAGCTCAAACTTTACTAATGTTAGAATAAAAATTAAACGAATAAGATTTAATTAACCGCCCATGGACTCTTTCGAACTCATACTTATTTACCTCCTTAATTAGAATATTGATGATTTTGGACTTGATGGAGCAAATAGGATACTTCAGTTTTGAAGAAAGTAACAGCTTTGATGAAAGTGGGTGGGAAGGATCGAGGTGGATTGATCTTATGTGAGACTGCTCATGAAAAGAGCAGAGGTAACATATTAATGTCGTCTTTAATTCATAGGTAACATATCTTACCAATAACAAAGAAAAAGAAATACCATGAATCAGGTGCCAAAAGATGCTTCAAGATCCGAGCGAAACTACTACTAATTTTCGTTTCAAAATGCAAAATGTCTAACTTCAAATTCCTATGCATATGTATATATTTTAAAAAATTTACATAGAACCGGGTCATACGGGTTGCCCCATGAACTCACTAGAACAACCCAAGTCTGATCCTATTTATGTCGTGTCATATTTGGATTGATGATCACCCGGATTGTCCCAAACTACTTCATTATTAAAAAACATAATCTTATTAATCTATGTCATGATCGTTTCATGTTCATGAGTTGTGTCAAATATTGTCCTCCCTAAGTACCATATGCAGTTACCAGAAAAAAAGGGGGGGATAGATCCAAATAACAGAAAGTTCAAACTCTCAAAATGGAAAAGATCTCTAAATCTTAAAGCTAATAGAAATGAGATTGATGTTCTTGATAATTTAATTTATGCTTTTCTTATAGAGAGCATGGATTTTTCATATCACTACAAGAAAAGTCACCATTTCCGGCGACCACATATCGCCGCAAAAAGTCGAAACGTCGACACAAATAGTTTTTTGCGACTATTATTGCCGGTATATCGTCGCAATTGTTGAGTGAGGAAAACAAATTTCCGGCGCCAGTACTGTAGCGGCAAATACACTTTTTGCGGCAAGAAATTGTGGCCGCAAAAAATCAAATAGTGTGTCGGAAAAAATTTATATAAGCTTTTGGTATCAATTTTGATTGGGTTTTGTGGCGGAAAAAGAGTTTTGCGGCGACCATTTGTTGCCACAATAAGTTATTAGCTGCGACTATAAGTTGCCGCAAAAACATTTTCCTGCTGAATTCTCTGTTTTACAATTATTTACCATTCAGCCTCTTTTTTTTTTTTAAACACCTGTAGTCCCCCATTAGATACAATAGCCAACGCATATAATAGATCAATATATTCCCTAATAAGCATATAATATCATGAATTAATCGTTTACATTATATAAATGTTTCAAATATCCTCAACTTGTATCAGTATAT
Organism: Carya cathayensis; assembly: GCA_011037825.1. NCBI lineage: Eukaryota > Viridiplantae > Streptophyta > Magnoliopsida > Fagales > Juglandaceae > Carya > Carya cathayensis. The sequence goes on along the minus strand of QGSO01000216.1, from coordinate 1,965,364 downwards.
CATTCATTCATCATAAAAAGTGCTATTTGAAATTCAATACAACATCCCACATTAATGGATCAATGTAAGTTTACATGTGTACTCCTCAACTTTATTGTGTAACAAGGATTTCCTAAGCAAGTCTTGATCATCATGGAAGCTGCCTTCTTCATCTCAAAACCTTAAGATATACCTCTTCATCTGAAAACTGGAAGCCTCCTTCATTGATCTCAAAGCTGCAAAAATTTAGATTCACAAATTTTTCTTTAGTTTCCAAAGCCCAACAGAAATTTAAATTGCAACTACAAAATTAGGAAAGGACTTCCAAAACTAAAATATAATGTATACCCATATCATTTTTAAAGTAGCTTCCTCTCAATATCTGAAGAATGCATCTATCTTTACTTGTAGATAGTCCATGAGTATTAGATGACGTGATGTTCCATCCTATCATGTAAGTCATATTAATCATGCATACCCTGGCCTGTGGCATACTTAGCCGGATTTCATCACTTGTAGAATGAGATCGAGCCAAAGTAATGAAATCTTTAACGCCTGTCGCATATTCACTGGATCAAAATCTATCAGTGATTTTCATCCAACTGATCTTGTCCATCTACGAAAAATACCTAAAGGTTAAAAATTGGTAAATTGGGAAAAAGATCCTTTAAAGAATCATGTGGGTAAGTGTTATTGCTCATCGCTCTTCAGTGTGGTGTATCATTATTTACTAATGATCAAAGAGTTTGGTCCATAGTGCCATGCATGCATGTAACAGTTGATACCGACAACTCACAAGTACTCTAGATTAAGTTTTTGAATCACTACCCTGTGGCCGTAGGGTGCAGAATTATTATTATTATTATTATTATTATTATTATTATTATTATTATTATGTATAAGATCATGACATCATTTATTCTATGTCTTTAATTAACATCAATGCCTTTCCGATTGAGACCTATTTTTGGTTGAAAAGCAGGAACTATCTTAATTATATTAATTCTTCAGTCTAATGTTCTTTATGTCAATCAAATAAATCTTTTTATTATATATGTTGTCGGCAGTACTTTTGCATAACATATTGAAATAATGGAAGTAAGAAATAAATTTAATTATTTAAACTTATGCTAATAGCACTCATGAAATTCTTCCTATTTCTCTTATAAAACATACTATGAGAATTAGTAGATCATTGTTAGATCAGTATATATAGCAGATCATGGTTTTATTATATATGTCAATCCCTTGATTACAGCTAATTATTATTTGGTTTTAAGATTTCTTTTGTCCGCAGATCAAATTGCGTGGTTTTGATCACAAATCATGTTTATCTTTTTTAAACTGGAAAAAACTATAACGTGTTGTGACAAACACTCAAAAAAGCCACCCACGTAAGGTACTGCAAGTCTGCAATAACACTCAAAAAAGCCTATGAACAGAATTGGGAAAAAGCCATTGAATATCACAAGGCAGGCTGATTCTGATTTACAGAAAGCAAGAACATTACATTTTTAATATCTAATAAATTTCAATATGAACTTACTAGATTTCTTCCTCTTTCATCTTGACTACACAAAAAAAATTAGAAACTTGGTTTGTGACATATTAGAAACTTGGTGCATCAAAAGAATAATTTGAGAAGAAAACATCATGTGGTTGAAAATTGTAATAGTTTGCAGTAGAGATCTAGCTCTGTTATTTGTATATTAATTGTAAGATAAGTGAAAAAATATAAAAGAACCTGCAAATTTGGTCTCCTAGCTGATAAGCGCCCAGTTTCTGTATTGATATTCAATGAACAATGAATACGCCCATTCTTGCCTGATATATTACTCCCTGAAGAAGAAAGAAACAAACAGCTTAAAAACTGAAGCAAGAGGAAATAAATGTTAATTTTAAAACAGCCACTGTGTTTACATGTTCACATGCAAGTACCATAATTCATCAAATAAACCTAGAAAGCAAACTGCATAAAAACAAAGGGGAAAGATGAAGAACCGAACAGCATCCATGCTTTAATGGCAAACTCATATTTGTAAAGGTTTATGTGAACGACATCCCTGCAACTAGCTGACTACACTTAATAAAAAGGCATGCACAAACTCATATTTGTGAACATTTTAGTTGTTGAATGAAATATGAATGAAAAGAGAGCTTTCTATCTAAGTGTTACTTTTCATTGTGAGAGTGGGCGATGAATTCTCTCTCTCTCTCTGGGTGATAGGCAGATATGCAAATTATTCTCGTATGGTGATCGTGAAGAAAGTACGAAATGGAAAAAACTTTTTTGACAACACAACAGGGAACAATATTAAGAATGTGTATATATGCAAAATAAACTTAACAACTTTCACAAAGCAATATTCTCGAGCACCTGCTGTGCATTACAAAAACAATTACATTATTTCGGCAGAGCTTGTTACAAACTTACAAGGGTGTCGGCCATAATTCATTACAGTAGCAGTCATACCCAGAGAGTAGGTATCGACCTAGTCTAGGTAATTTCAGAAGAATCTTCTTGAGAGGCTTCTTATGTAGACTTCCTTGAGCCATTTTTGTCTAATCAGAAGGTCGGGACTGAGCTCATTTTTGTCTGCTCAGTATGATTTTGGGCTACTTTTGGAATTGCAAAAACAAAATCCGCTTCTAATTTTAGTTCTTTGGTGCCAAAAAAACTCAAGTTATATCTAAATTACAATGGATGGCTAAGTTATATCTAAATTACAGCATTTTACATGATAATAGATATATCTCGATGTTTATGTTGTACTTAGCAATATGAACTCCCACGGAAAGAGCGAGGGGTAACAAAACTAGAAAAACTAGGCCTACCAGATCTTCATAATTTCGATTGAGATCGACAAAGAAAAGCAAGTGAAAAATAATCAACTCACCAGCGAAGGTTACAGAGAGTGAGATAGAGATTAACGGAGCCTAAAAGTTGCAAAGACAAACTCACAGGCAAGTTGACGGCGAGAAGACGGCGGCGCTGGATTCTGAACGGAAACCCTCCTGTAGAACCCGAGAGCCAAAGAGAGAGAGAGAGTGAGCGAGAAAGAGAGGGAAAATGCATTGAGCATGGGAAAATAATAAGGCAGGGGAATGATTTCTGAAGAAGTTATTAAGGCGAGTTAAAAGTCGCCTTAATAAGTAAGAAAATGTCGCTGTAACAAAAACATATAACAGCAAAAATACTATTAAGTCGACCTTGGAATGGCCAACGAGGTTATTTGCGGCCAAGTATTTGCGGCACACTAAACTCGCCGCAAATAATCATTTTTACCGGCTATTTTTTTTCATGTTGACGCAAGATTTTTTCTGAAATTGAAAAATACTATATTTGAGACCAAATTTTACCCGCCGGTAGTACACTCAGCCGGAAAAACTAATTTTTCTTGTAGTGTATTGAGTTAATGGATTGTAAAGATGCTCATCATTGTCAAATCATAGACGTGATTATTAAGTATTCTCATAGTCGAAGCTGCATGTACGTACTTTATGCATACTCGGAAAGTAATTTTTCAATTCTACGCTAAATATGCTTAATAAAGTACGTGCAGTCAACATGAAGTTCAAACAAGAAATAGATTTTTAATAAAAGATGCGTATTGTATAAAAAAGATGCCAATTGTAACAGTAGAGTAATTCAAGCCAAAAGCGGGCAAGCTTGTGCAGCTCCTTTGTAAAAAGGTGGGTGCTACTTGAAATAGCTTAGATTTTTTTATACATATTTTCACGGTGGATTTCATCTTTTTTAAGCTCCGGAGTTATCTTTTTAAATTTGTACAAATCATTAAAATCATTAGTCTTCGTAGACTTTGATCATGAGATGGTGAAATAAATTTGGAACCGTGGGTTTGTTTTCAGCCTTACGTTCCCTAATCCAGAAATTAGTACTTCTGCTTAACAGAAAATGTGCTCCATACAGAATTTCTGCCCCCAAAATCTAGATAGATCTGTTTTGATATGAGATTGCATTCATCTCATTTATCTGATCTCTTCAATCCACCCAGTACAGATCACCGCACCAGCTCAGTGAAGTGAAGAGGCTCCGATCCACACAGCAGTGAATATTGGCATCCAGAGTTTTAAGAACGCCAACATCCACGATGGACGGCATTTCTGTGGAAGGAGAATCCAGTCGCACCAATGATCAGAAGCCCATACGGGAGTTCACCCAGCAGGAACTCGAATTCATCGACGAGCAGGTAACGAAATACTCGGAAGAAGCCAAACAGTTAAAAGAAGAAGCCCACCGTAGAAACACTAGCTGCATCTACAGAGTCCTCCCGAGGCTTAAGGAAATCAATGGCGAGTCGTTATACGAGCCCAACATGGTCTCCATCGGGCCCTACTACTACAACCTTCGTAATAAAAAGTTGAATATGGCCGAAGTTTGCAAGAGGAAGTGCTTCGGCTCCTTGCTGTCCAAGGCCAGTGCTAAAGACAAGCAAATTGATATCTATAAGCGCTGCTTGCAAAGAATAGGCCAACTTGAAGAGGACATCAGAAAGTGTTATTCTGAAGAGTTCGAAGTCGGTGGTATTGTATTTCTCGAAATGATGGTTGTTGATGCTTGTTTTATAATAGAAATCATTGAAATATTTGCATTCACGAAGGAAGAAGTCGACTTCAGCGAATATGTTCCTGGAGCCTTGGCTTGGATGGTACCGTATTTCTACAGGGACTTTCTCATGCTTGAGAATCAGATCCCTTTTTTCGTTCTGGAAGAGATATATGCGCTTATCTATAAGTTTGGTGTCAAGGAAAGTTTGCAGTTTGCTGCTTTGAAATTCTTTGCTGACGGAATGAAAAGATTCTATTTAATGCCAAGGGACATCCAAAAAATGGATGGGGTCTCGCATTTGCTGGACTTGGTTCGGAGGAGTTTAATACCACCCAATATCGGACACGGAACAATAGACTCTTTCGATACTCCATTCATTCACTGCATCTCGAAGCTGCAGCTGGCGGGGATTAAGGTCAATCCGGTCATGGCGGATAGATTCCTCCTACAAGTGAAATTCAAGAAAGGTGTGATTGAGGTGCCAAAAATAGCCATCGACGACTTGACGAGATGTCTGTTGCTGAACTGTGTGGCATTCGAGCAGTGCCACCCGAGAAGCGGCATGTACTTTTCAGCTTACGCTACCTTTTTGGACTTCCTTGTGGACACCGAGGAGGACGTCGAGTACCTTCTCGAGCGCAATGTCATTGACAATTACCTTGCCGACAACTCCGAGCTTGCGGTCTTCATTAACCGTGCGGCTAAGGATTTGGTACTCGATCTCGACGGCTTGTACATGGGGAAATTGTTCATGGATGTGCACACTCATTATCGGAATATGTGGAAGTGGAAGTGGAAGTGGGCGAACTTCAAGCAGGAGTATATTGACAAGCCGTGGTTGCTTCTGTCGACATTGGGTGGCATTTGCTAGTAGTGGCTACGTCAGTCCAGGCCGTAATGGCCATCTTAAGTTACAAGTATAAAAATTGCTAGCCTAGCTACCAATTAGGTAATTAATTGGGTTCTAATTATTTAATTCTCTCGAGTATTATGATCACTCGATATCATGGTTTTAATTAGAAAGTTTGATCAATCGCTACTTTTAGCGATATGATGATATCAGTGGATTTTGGTTTGATGGGGTGTTTAGAATGCATTATCTTTTATATGAAATTATTACTTAGTTTTTCTTTTCGACTTTTCAAATTGTCCACAAAATCTATATATCATTATATATAGTGAAGGTAAAAATTTGGATATGCATAAGCCAATCAAACTCGATCGATAAGAGAAACATAAAACCAACTCTATAGGACCAAACTTCATTTGAAGACACAAATTAAAAAAAATAAATAACTTACTTTAGAATTAATATTGTTTCTTTTAGCATAGTTTCTAAAAAATATATATATATATTGTAGGATAAATGTATTTGATTTTTTTAGTAGTTCTTTAACCATAGGAGCTTGGTCCGATATTTTCTTTTTCTAACTTATTTATGAGATTCAGGATTTTGTCAAGTTTGTGTCTAACTTAGTTTTTGTTTAAATATTTGCGTGACAAATTAAATCAAACATGATTCAAAGAAATTTTGTGGACATGATAAATTCAAGGAAATCATCCTCTATTTGTCTGTTTATTTTTATTCTAGTCTCCTCTCATTGTTTTATTTTATTTATTTTTTCTTTGAATTTCATTAAATATCCCGTTATGTCGATTGAGTGAACATAGCCAATATCTCAAACACTCTTTTTCAATATTCACAGGGGCAATCCATTGTTTGTTTGTCTTTTCTCAAATCTATTTAATTATTCGAGGGCATACGGTGTGAGTGGAGACCAACTCATCAGCATTATGTTACTCATTGAGAGGGAGTTTGGTCTACATGTATGAGAGTGTTAAGATATTAAAAAAAAAAAAAAAAATTATATCTTCCTATCAACTTTACCTTTTGAGACAATCAGTGATTTCACTCTTTTTAACCCGACATAAGTATCGTTTTGCTTCTATGATTTAGTTTGCTGGAATTATCTTATTTCCTTGCCTCTTTGGAAAACGAAAATACATCATCTTTTATTTATTAGTTGGTACATACTCTAGATTTGGTTACGAGATTTGGATTGTGTTTGTGGATTGAATCTTTGCATATCAAACATTTCACTAAGGGAAGATCCATCAATAATGTTTATGCATTGTTGACAATTTTAGAAAAATGATCATTGCTCGGAGATGATGGTTGTTCATGTAAAACGTTTTCAATTCTACTGTCTTTATTCAGAGTAGCCACTAGCCAGTCAAAAGTTATAATTATCCTACTCATGCACAGTTTGCTTTTTCTAAAGGACTGTCCTAATGAGGTGGCCTACCTCCAAAAGAAAGGAAACCTTGTGGACATTTCCTTTGAAAATGAGAGATGGCAATCCAGAAAAATACCACTATTCAGTGAATCTGGCCATATCTTTTGCTGACCCCTTGTGCGTTTTTGTGGAACAGTCAAATGATTGTCTCATTGAGGCATGCGGTTAAATTTAACAGAGTTCCATCTCCATAGAGTCTGAATTGAACTTTGTGGTTAAATTTTGTGTGTTGGTTTCACGTGTGGTCCTCCTTTTTAACGGCCCAAACTCTATGCACATGAAGAACAACTCAACGACTATGGAATATCTTGAAGTTGAAGTGATGCCATATTCTGTTTGTCATGACATGCAACACTTCACTATATTTATATATATATTTAGTACTTTTTGCCTCCTGTAATTCACAATGTAGCAGGTACTTCCAAAATAAAATAAAATAAAAATCCAAAAAATACCCTTGGAGGCTTTTTAGAAGCTTGATCTATGTGTCACTTGATAATTATACATGTACATTATTATTATTATGCTTTTTAATTACCATTAAGATATCTTAAATCATTTAGGCTGAGCTCTGGATTTATCCGGCCCACAAAAATTATTATTATGTACATTATGTCCTCAAAAAGCATGCTTTTTTTTGTTTTCTCAATTAATGTCTCTTTATTTGTCACGTTATATAATAGCTTTTTTTTAATCCTATTTACTAAATCAAAGTTTGCCAAATTTCTCATCACAAATATAAAAACAGAGAGGAGTAAGAAAATTAAAGATGATCAAGTTGATTGACCATAATTTGGAGATCAGCACACTAATATTGACACATTTTTAAAAATTATATTTATCATATAACACGTTAGAGTATGCTAACTTAGTTATATAGAGTATCTTAATTTCATTTAATAAATTTAGCTATTTCTACGCATGGCGCAGATTTACAACTAGAATTTATATTAGTTTTGCTCATAAGAGGCTGATATGGGTTTGTTACAGGTCATGTACGTTTATCAATAGTTACAACTATGCGTGCACTTATGATCTTCAGCAAGGGATCAGGTTTGTGATGATTTTTTAATATCTTATGCTGATCTATGTTTATCTTCATGTCCTTAATTGCTTCGTGACTTTATCCATATAAGAATATGTTGGTTTGGTAGTATCGGCTTCATTAGACAAGAATGCTTATGGTTGTAAATAAATAAGATCACTCGATAAGCCACTCGAGCTCAATTCAGTCAAATTCAAGTTTAGCTCAATTATTAATTTGTTAAATCAACCATTTATGAATACAAAATTATAATATATTATTAAATGATACAACCTGTAAAAAACTTGTCTAGACTCTCACAAGTTTGTATAAACTCAAATAACTTCTTAAATAATTTTACATTAAATTTCTATTTTAATATTTTAAAATATTAGAAGAAATTATGTTCCTTATACTAAACGTGTTACCTGCATTCTTCTGCATATAATCATTAAGTATATATAAGTTTAATAAAAATATTAGCGAAAACTCATTATTTGTTTATCCAAATTTATATATAAGGTTATAAAATAAACCTATTTTATCAAAATGAAGTAGCTTATGAATAAACTCAAACTGGCACGAATAGGTTAATAATAAACTTAATAAAATGCTCAAGCTTAACTGGAATAAAAATCAAACCAATAAGGTTCGATTTGGCCATTAAAAATTCTCATATCAAATTCAAAACTTTCATCTCATCATTACAATTTTTTCAAATTTCCATCCAAAATCTAATAAATAATTTAACTTTTTCTTAACTTTTTTAAATCTCAAAACAATAAAAATATTAAAATATAATATTTTAATATTTCATCTTAAAACTTAAAATTCTCATATCAAAATTATCACTTGTCAAACCGAACCTAAAACTTGACCACACATTCCTCTTTCAAATTTGAATCATTTACACCCTTAATTAAAAGAAAAACACTATAGACATAAATGAATTCCATAAAAGGATTCCACACACTGATATGACACACTGCTTGTCTCCCCCCTATTCTTTTTCTCTTTCTTTCTCTCAATCCCCCATGACTGCCACCCCTACCCTCTCCCCGTGCCCTCTCTCATGGTAGCACGCCTTGCACATTGATTTTGCACATTGTGTGCATGGTTGACAGCTGCATGGCAACTGCTTGGTGGTCGAGGTGGTGGATCTAAGCCAACTGCTTGAGTGGTGGATGGTCGCCATCCTTTGGAAGTCTTTGGTGATTAGGAACCACCTCAGGAGGGAGAAAGAGGGAGGGAAATGGTGCATACTGTGTGCTTGGTTGACTGCTGCGTGGCCACCATTAGGTGGTAGGGGTGGTTGGGATTTAAGTCGACGCCTTGCGTGGTTGATGGTTGCCATCCTTTGGCTGTCTGTGGTGGTCGGGAACCACCCAGGGAGGGAGAAAGAGAACGGGAAAGGAGGAGGAGGAGGAGGAGGAGAGAGAGAGAGAGAGAGAGAGAGAGAGAGAGAGAGAGAGAGAAGGGAGATGTGGCGCACTACCACATTAGTGTGTGTGAACCTTTTGTGGGATCCATTTGTGTGACGCCCCCAAATTCCGCTTGGGATTGAACGGACATTTGAAGCGTCGAGACATGCAACACAAGGTTACCTGCCCCCGTTCATGACATATAAGATGCAATGTTTCTAACATGCATCTAGCATTATGCAATATTCGCAGCGGATAATTTTTTTCTTTAACAATACTATGCACCAAACTAAAAAATATCCCAAATACTTGAAACATATTTCATACATAAAGGCATACTAAAAAGCCGTGATCACCACACTAGTCCAAAATGGTTGTGATCAAAAGAATACTTGAGATACAACTCCAAAATACAAGTATTAACCTAAGTTAAATACTATACCATCATCAACATCGCACCGTGGCCTAGTTGACCGTATTCAGTTGGTCAGATTCCAATTCTCCTTCGGGTCCTGTAACAAGATCTACCATTCGGGGGGAATGGTAGTTGGGACTACCACAGTGAGATTTGATTACAAATCTCAGTAAGTTAACATAAAACTCACACACAGGTTAAAGATGCATGCATGGCAGTAAAAGCATAAATGCATAAGTATAGTCGTACATAAGCATAGCATAACTTGACATATAGCATGACTTAACCAGAACCTAAACGTGAATTGAACTTGACTTAACATGGCATGAACTTAAGCTTAAAACATAACATGAACAAACAACATAACATGAACGTGAAACATAACATGGACTTGAAATATAGCATGAACGTAAACATGCATAACATAAATAAGAACTTGAAAATAACATAAACTTGAACATAACATGACATGAACATAACATATACGTGAGCATAACATAACATGGACTTGATCTAAAACTTGACTTATCATGTATTTGATCTGAAACGGGACTTAACATAAATTTGGAATATTATTCAATTGTCTTTTCACCTACTCGGAAGAGATAATTTGACTTCAGAAAGCCTTTGCACTAATCAAGTTCATTAAAATTATCAATAATAACCAAACAAACAATTCCTTTCTCAATCCATATACTCTTAGCCATAGTCAACCACAAGATGACACCAGTCACCCCGGACTATAATCCATATCATCACTGCTTCGGGACACTGTCATACAGTTTCCCAACACTACACCATACGCTCCACACTTCTCTGCTACGCCATCCAACCCTTCGTGACACGCCATCCGGTGTATCACGACCTAGTACAGAGTACACTCACGTGAACTCTCTTCCATTCACACTACAATACCCATCACTGCGATACACGTCTCACGGTGCATCTCTACGCGACACGGAGTACGCGCCACGCGTACTCCTTTCGCTACAACACTTCACAACCACACTTCGTTTCACAACTACGCAGCGAACTCCACAAACACTAACTACACAGTCTACAGCCAACCAAAACAACTATGTTAAACATAAATAACTAAAGATAGAGGGTTATACCATCGACGGGATAACCCGTGCGTCGCTCGCTGCTCGTCACGAACATGCGTCGGAGGAGCGTACGTGGCGGTAACACCGCGTACGGTGGCTGTCCACCACTTAAAGTGGTAGTTTGGGCTTGAGAAAGGCTAGGCGTGGTCTTGGAAGACTCACGGTCGCCTTGTGATGGTCAAAGGTGGCGGAGCACGGCGGCATCACGCCGTGAACAGTAAATCCGAACGGTGAGCGGAAACGCGAGGTAGCGAAATTTCATAGAACTTCATGGCAAGCTAGGGATAGGTAGATGAACATGTGGTGGAGCTGTGGTAGCGAGGTGGTGGTCGGACGGTGGCTAACGGCGGCGGATCGGCCGTTTGAAACCATTTTTGGCCTTGGAGAGTGTAGGAGAGTGAGAGCTCTACGAAGCTCCGTTGGCATGAAATTTCTTGGGGAGGTTCATGAGGATGAGAGGAACAAGATGGTGGTGGTGAAACACCACGGGTGGCCGTGTACGGCGGCGCACGGTGGTGAAACCGAACGGGTGTTTTTAAGAAACCCATATGTGAAAAGTGAGAGTTTGGGAAAAAGAAAGACATGGGGAGGAAGCCCTTGATGAGGTGAGTCCAATGGTGGTGCTTGGTGGTTGATTTGGCCGTGTATGGTGGTCCAAAAATGAGAAAAACCCCTAGAGACCCATATCTTTGAAGGGAGAAAGAGAGAGAGTGAGAAGTCGGTTTAGCACACCACCGGCGTGGTTGTGCTCGCCGGAGGGAGGGGAAGAGGCCGGTGTGGGAGGTGGGGTCCGGCGGCCGGAGGTGGCGCCGGCTGGAGCTTCAACACAAACGGCCATGGTGTTTTTCTTTCATTCCGTCGACCAAGAGAGAGAGAGAGGGAGAGAAAAAAAAAATAAAAAGAAAAAGAGAAAAAGTGAAGAGAAAAAGGTAGGGCTTGAGTATATCGCTTCAAATCTACATTTCGGGATCCTCAAATAAACCAACAGTGAGTTAAAACACTGATTAAAACGCGTAAATGTTTTATTTTAAATAAAACACTTTAAATAAAACACTACGATGAATTAAGGTAGAATATTATTTTATAAACTAAAATTTATAAAATAATATTTCTTCATCATTATATTAAATGATAAAGTACCGTTAATTAATCGAAGAGGATAAAATCATTTAAATTAATAAAACACTTAATTACTACACTGAGAAGAATTAAGATAGAATATTATTTTATAAACTAAGGTTTATAAAATAATATTTTCTTCATCATTATATAAAATGATAAAGTATCATTAATTAATCAAAGTGCATAAAACACTTAAATTTAAATAAGAATTTTCAACGTAAAATTAAACCTCTTAATATCTTAAAACAATTAAAATATTTAATCTAAATAAATATCCACAATTATAATATTTTCAGAGCTCATTAAATTATTATAATTGTGCTACTTTAAAAACAAGCTTATCTAATACTTTGAAATTCGATGGATAAGATCCGGGAAAACGCCATCGAGGTACAACGCTTAGGATAAAACTGTTCATGATTTTACAGCTGTCGGTGAAGAACAAATTACGTGATTTACGGAAAAGATAATCTATACGCGTGATTCCAGATGAGGGTAAAGACGAGAGAGATGTGATTGTTGTCGGGAAATAATCCAAAACTAATAATTTTAGCGGGCTGTTACAATTTGTGTCTCTTGTAGTGCTTACATGTGAAGCCCATCCATGATGCTCACCTAAGATCCAGAGTAAAATTTTCGACTTTTGGAGATGGATAAATTTACTATGCCGTCCTAAGTGTACCGCTCTATTTGACCGTTCCTCAAATTATTATTTTTTTAATTTTTTTTACTTAATGATTAAGGAAATAATTTTAGTGTATTAATATATTTTTTATTTTTTAAAAATATTTAAATATATGAAAAAAATTTAAAAATAAAAAAATAAAAAAACACATTTGTGCTAAGCAGCACGCCAGAAGTTATTACTGGGTGAAAGCCTAGCACAACTCTTTGGAGATATTAATACACTAGCCAGCCATGTCCTTGTCTGTTTGCCAAAATTTATAAAATAAATCCATTTTATCAAAATGAAACTCATGAATAAGGTCGAACTCTCTCGAATAGTGAACGAGTTGTACGTGCATATAAAATTTAAACTTGATAAAAACCTCAAACTTGACTTGGGTTAGAATAAAAATTAAACGAACAAATTAATTGGTCAGTTATCTCTTCTTTACACCCAACTCGTTTATGGCCTTAATTAAGATAATGGTAATTTTGGACATTATGGAGAAAAAAGTATACTTCAATTGAAGTGAGGTGGACTGATTTATTCGAGACAGCTGGAAAGAGGAGAGGATCATTTTTCCCGGGACCCAATAATTTTCTAGTGAGTAGTCAGATTTGTTGCCTTGAAAAGTACAAAAGGCTAGACATGGAGGCATTAGATGAATAAAAGCAAAAGAGAAATGCTATTTTATTCACTTATTTTGATATTTTATATATTTTAATTTTTTTATTTAATATTAAAAAAATAATTATTAGTGTATTGATATTTTTTTATTTTAAAAAATATTTTAAAATAATAAAAAATATGAAAAAAAAAATGATATGATAATTTTACACTATTGATAAGATGAAACGATCATGGACAAGCGGTAGAGTAGCGGGACCCAATGGGCCTCTTCTCTAATTCCAAAATAACCCGACACGTCCCATAACATTTCGGGCCAATTAGCGAATAAATAGATTTTACTTTGCCCATAAAATATTAAATGTAATTATCAAACCAAATAAAAATTTATATTCCACCAAAATAAAATTTTGAATCCATTGCCTATTCAAACTTATTCAATAAATAAATATCAAATGGGCTTTCCATAAATATTAACCTAAATAAATTAATAGTTTGTGGGCTTGGACTTAGGCTTGGGTGGTACATCCTTCCTCGTTAAAAAATTTCGTTCTCGAAATTGTCTACAATTAAAGCAAAGTTTAAAGTGCTTTTCCCTCCCCTCCATTTCATGCCTATTTTAACTGTCGATTATAATGTCAAACCTAATATTCGAATATGCTGCTTCCCAATATTTTTTCCCAGTGCATTAAATACCTCCTAATCCACTTGGCATACACATTCGTGCACATCATGCCATCATGCACTTTGGGGGGTCGAGTTCAAGTCTATTAATATCAACCTCAACAATGGAATTAAAATCCTAACAATAATTCAAATATATATATATATATATATATTTTTTTTTAACTTGACTTCGTATAAAATAGTAAATAGAACTCCACCCATAATATAAAAATGTGACGCGCTAACTCCCTCATACAGAAACGGGAGGAATCGTGACATCGGAATAATGACATACTACAAGAAATAAGCTATTTTCTTACGAACATAAATCGCCAGAAATAGTCTTATTTTCGCCGCAAATACTTATTGCCGATGAAAAATAATTTCCCAACACTCGCCACAAATTTTAAGCTAAGAACGATTTTTCCCGGCTACTAGAGGGGTTGGTAGAAATATTTTGCCATTTCCGGCGGTAAAAGGTATAAAAATTTGCCAAAAATAGATCTGGCAGAAGCTATTCCCTTTTTTCTTTTTTAAAATTATATTAATTTTTATCCACTTATATCAAATAAACTTCTTTTCCTTCTTGTTTAAAAAAAGCAAGAAGGATAAACATTAATGTTGAAGTTTGCTAATGTCATTAAAAAAAGTAAAAGGTCCAAAAAAACCCACAAAGCTATTTGATGAATCCAAGCCACTATTGTTGAGCACTGCTGTTCAGTTTTATCCGGTGCAATTTGCTCTTCTGAAGTTACTTATGGCCCCAATTCATGGGGAAACTATCTCGAGAAAAAAATAAAATGATGTTATTTGTAATTGTCACTCAAATCTCAATGTTTGATGACTGGATCATGAATAACTGTATACACCTAGAGAAAATATCAAAACAAAACCAATCATTACACTTTCATCGCCATAAAATCCAATTGGGGGCTCTTTTTTAGAGGATTATAGTTTTGAATCTTCTAGTCCGTTATAATCAAAAAGACTTCCGCTGAGTCATGGCACTCTCGATATGTTCTGGTAAAGGTGAAAGACACCCTTCTCCTTCTCCATCTTTACAAACTTGTCCTCGAATTATCTATAAAAAAAACAATGCCATTTGAATTAGATCAAAGAAAGGATTTTTGCCCACTAATTGAATTGTTGTTCATGTGATTGCTCACAAGGTGAAGTAGAAGGGTTATTATTGTAGAATTGTTTTAGATGATATAGCACTTGAAAAACACTTACAAATGCTTCGTTTTGTACAAATTTGCAAATGATACTGGTATTAGTCCTGATATGTTATTTTGATCAATTTGTATTCTGTCCAAGTTTGGAAGATGACCAAGCTCTTCAGGTAATGGACCTGTTAATTTGTTTCCATTCAAAAGCCTGGGAACATGGAATATTACAGATGGAATTAGAGATAAAACAAATTATATATACCAACATCAGGCTTCAGAATGATGCCAACATGGCAAGATCATGCATGAAACATTATATGACAACTAGTTTTTAAAGCTATAATAACTGATAATGTAAATCAATCTAAGCTTAATGACTCTTCAAATAAAGAATATCAACTTATTGTTTCCCCCAACATATGTCACCAATGATGACTTGATACTTCTTAGCATCAGATGGTCCAATTGCAGGGCACAAAATATTTTCAAAAATTACAAGAAAAAAGAATGCCTTTATCATTTAAAAAAATATATATAAAATGAGAAGAAGGAAGAATGCCTGAATCATTACTACTTGAAAACATCAAAGTTTTATATGCTCAAAACCAGTATGCGAACACGTGATGATAAGAAGGCCCAATAAAAAATCCACATCAATCAAAACCGTAAATAAAATTCAATGAAAGGTGTAACAGCCCGCTAAAATTATCAGTTTTGGATTTTTTTCCCGACAGCAATCACATCTCTCTCGTCTTTACCCTCATCTAGAATCACACGTATAGATTATCTTTTCCGTAAATAATGTAATTTGTTCTTCACCGACAGCTGTAAAATCATGAACAGTTTTATCCTAAGCGTTGTACCTCGATGGCGTTTTTCCGGATCTTATCCATCGAATTTCAAAGTATTAGATAAGCTTGTTTTTAAAGTAGCACAATTATAATAATTTAATGAGCTCTGAAAATATTATAATTGTGGATATTTATTTAGATTAAATATTTTAATTGTTTTAAGATATTAAGAGGTTTAATTTTACGTTGAATCTTTAAATTAAGGTATCCTGTTAATATATACTATCATTTTATTAAGATGAATTTTATACCTTGTATAAATAATTTCTTCTAATCTCTCAGTTAATTGTGTTTATTAATTTAAATGATTACTCTTTTATTACGTACTTTTCTTTAATATAATGATGAAGAAATATTATTTTATAAATTTTAGTTTATAAAATAATATTCTACCTTAATTCATCGTAGTGTTTTATTTAAAGTGTTTTATTTAAAATAAAACATTTAGCGTTTTTAATCAGTGTTTTAACTCACTGTTGGTTTATTTGAGGATCCCGAAATGTAGATTGAAGCGATATACTCGGCCCTACCTTTTTCTCTTCACTTTTTCTCTTTTTCTTTTTACTTTTTTTTTTTTCTCTCCCTCTCTCTCTCTCTGGTCGACGGAATGAAGAAACTCCTCCATGCCGTTTGTGTTGAAGCTCCAGCCGGCGCCACCTCCGGCCGCCGGACCCCACCTCCCACTCCGGCCTCTTCCTCTCCCTCCGGCGAGCATCCAACCACTGCCGGTGGTGTGACTAAACCGACTTCTCACTCTCTCTCTTTCTCCCTTCAAAGATATGGGTCTCTAGGGGTTTTTCTCATTTTTGGACCACCATACACGGCCAAATCAACCACCAAGCACCACCATTGGACTCACCTCATCAAGGGCTTCCTCCCCATGTCTTTCTTTTTCCCAAACTCTCACTTTTCACATATGGGTTTCTTAAAAACACCCGTTCGGTTTCACCACCGTGCGCCGCCGTACACGGCCACCCGTGGTGTTTCACCACCACCATCTTGTTCCTCTCATCCTCATGAACCTCCCCAAGAAATTTCATGACCAACGGAGCTTCGTAGAGCTCTCACTCTCCTACACTCTCCAAGGCCAAAAATGGTTTCAAACGGCCGATCCGCCGCCGTTAGCCACCGTCCGACCACCACCTCGCTACCACAGCTCCACCACATGTTCATCTACCTATCCCTAGCTTGCCATGAAGTTCTATGAAATTTCGCTACCTCGCGTTTCCGCTCACCGTTCGGATTTACTGTTCACGGCGTGATGCCGCCGTGCTCCGCCACCTTTGACCATCACAAGGCGACCGTGAGTCTTCCAAGACCACGCCTAGCCTTTCTCAAGCCCAAACTACCACTTTAAGTGGTGGACAGCCACCGTACGCGGTGTTACCGCCACGTACGCTCCTCCGACGCATGTTCGTGACGAGCAGCGAGCGACGCACGGGTTATCCCGTCGATGGTATAACCCTCTATCTTAGTTATTTTAGTTTAACATAGTTGTTTTGGTTGGCGTGTTGTATTGTATGGATTGCTAGTGTGAAGTGTTTGATGTTGTTTGATGTGTATGCTTGCTGAATATAGGCTAGATGCCGTAGATAGCGGTTGTAGGAATACGATGTAGTGATCGTGTTGATCGAGCACGGTGTGTGTCGTGTTGAGAGTGTTGTAGCGAAGGAAGTACGCGTAGCGCTACTCCGTGTCGCGTAGACGATGCACCGTGAGCGTGTATCGAGGATGGGTGTTGTAGTGTGAATGGAAGAGAGTTCACGTGAGTGTACTCTGTACTAGTCGTGATACACCGGATGGCGTGTCACGAAGGGTTGGATGGCGTAACAGAGAAGTGTGAGGTATGGTGTAGTGTTGGGAAACTGTTTGACAGTGTCCCGAAGCAGTGGTGTGATATGGTTATAGTCCGGGGTGACGGTGTCATCTTGTGGTTGACTATGGCTAAGAGTATATGGATTGAGAAAGGAGTTGTTTGTTTGGTTGTTATTGATAATTTTAATGAACTTGATTTAGTGCAAAGGCTTTCTGAAGTCA